>JARVGP010001392.1:0-17656 GCA_029876185.1 Mansonella ozzardi
TTTTTTTTTTTTTTTTTTTTTTTTTTTTTTTTTTTTTTTTTTTTTTTTTTTCACTCGTTGCTCATATATCTGTTAAAAAGAATTACTGTATCTTATTAGATCATAGTCTAGTTATCTGATTACTGAGTTTTAAACAAAAAGTAAAATTGTTCAATGTTCTGGAAGACAGAAGAAACTTTTATTCTCAGTCGCCTTCATCACATGTATCACAGTCTAAATATTCACCGGTGATAAACGAATCTCGACTTATCTGCTGTACCGTGTATGGAAGGTTATTCTTCCAGCTTTGTCGATCCCGATCTTCCTTATCTATGCCTGATAACAGTTTTGCCTATAAATTGCACATGTAATGATTATGTAAACTTTAGATAACTTTTCGAAAGTGCGTAATGATCCAGCAAGAATTCCAAATCCAATGCCTTTTTCTTTGAAAAAAATCTTTTTTTGATCAGAAACTTACTTTTTCATCATCCTTAATTCGAACAAGCTTCTCGTTAACCTAAAAATATTTTTATTTGTCGTTTCGTTTAAAAACATTGAATTTTATAAATATAAAATTCTGAAATCAATATATTCTCGTAAAAAAAATCGGAATTGTCAATCTCGAAACAAATGTCAGGAATTGTCAGTGTCGACAGATAGCATCATATCAATAACTCAAAAAAATGAGGACGTACTCTTAACTCAGATTTTTCTCCCAACATTTTGATAAGAATTCTTGCGATATTTTTAGAATCATCAAGTCCACAATGTTCGCGACCTTCGAATTTCATATCAAGAAATGTTAACATACTGCCTAGATTGATTTTCTGCATTGGATGCTCTAAAAACTTTGTTAAGCATTAATGGTTTATCGTATGCATTTGGGATCCGAGATCAAGCTAACCTGATTTAAAGCAATAATGAAATATTTGCAATGAAATTAACTATCATTACTTTTACAATATTTATTTGCGAACGATCTTCGAATGTTGACGTAAAAGCGAAAATCATGAGGAACGGCACTTAAGTTACTCTGCAATATACAAAATAGGAATAATTTGGAGCGAAATGTTTCAGCAGAATTTTGAATTCGAAGTTTAATAGTAAGAAATGCGTTGGAATAAAGAAATACTAGTACCTGAATACACTGCATTTGAAAAAATTTAGCGATATCCCACGGCCTATAAATATTTCAACAATAAGCAAAAATAAAAAATAGAATAAAGTTAATATAAAATTTGTGAATCTTTTAATAAATGGATCAATTTTTGCAGCTAACTATTATCCGGCTATTAATCAATAACACTTACTCTAAGATTTTAACTTATACGTTTCTAATTATCTTAAAAACATTTACATTGTGAACAAACCCGTCAGTTACAAAAGCATAGCGCATATCTTTCTGTCCTAAACCATGCAATTGCATCCAAATTCGAAAAGAATCCAGGACATCAATGAACGGTAAAGCATCATCAACCATTTTTTGAGTAATACCCGTAAAAGCAGAACAAAATTCACTAAGTTTTGGATTCAACAATGGCCGTACGTACAAATGGAAAATATCCACCTGGAAAATACTTCTTGAACTTTGAGACTAAGCGAAATAAGCATCTTCATAAAAATCAAGCAAATGGTCGTACTCTATTCTGCTTATTTTATATAAATGAAGTGGTCAAATACATTTAAATAATTATAATAAGATTTAGAGAGATTTAAATTATATCTAGATTGTTTAGTACGCTGAATTAAGAGATAATCTTCAAAAATTTTTACAGTAACAGGAGTGTAACAGTAAGTAAACATTTTCTGTAATACTTACAATATCTTTTTTCCGTACATCAACGAGAACTGCTGGGAATTCAATAATTTCATGATTATAATCAAGAAGGTCAGCTTCACATGTACATTCGAAATCTATCACCTGTGAAAAATTGTAAATAATTATTGATGTTTTCAAAATGTAACTAGAAAACACATGAATGTATATCATCAAATCGAACAATGTTGTCAGGTACAAATATGCACATTAAATAAGCATACGCACAAACTTTTTACACATACACAAATTCCTGGTGGCTTTTAATCCAATGAAAAAATATTCTAAATTCTAATTTCAATTCCATAACTTCCAGAAAATTCGTTTCAAAAAGAAGAGAAATTGTTTGGTTTACCACAAAATAGTCATAAAATATTTCAGTTTTATCTTGTAAGTGTTTCGCGTTTTTGATAATTGCGAATTCTTTTCGCAAATATTTTTTCAATCTGCTGTACAACTGATTTCGATTTCCACTAAAATAGTGTTATTATAGCCAAAGAAGAAAGGATCAAAAAAAGAAACGTAGGGTAAATTAATTATGCAAAATGATTGTAATGGTTATCAATTTGAATGAAGATAAACAACTTTGCAATCAGTTAAAAGTACTTAAGCCTTTCATGTCTATGATGAAGTTCTCTGTGATGAACTTTTCAAATTCTTTATGATGAAGTTTTCAAAAAAAGCAATCGGATAAACGATGAGCATACTTTGCAAAGGCTATAATAGTAAATATTAATCTTTTTTTGGCTTCTCTATTAAAATACTCTTTCTAGAAGAAAATTTTTAGCATTGATTTTAACACGCTAAACTTCTTAGGTGTACTTGCCGAAAATCGATATGTGCTTTTTTTAATTCTTTCTGCATTTCAGCTACAGTCATAGAATGTAAACGTTTCATCGCGTGAAAAACATCCTTCGGATCTTTCTTCAACGGTTCTTTATAAGGCACTATTGGCAGTACATATGGCGCATCATCATCCTCCAAATTGCATACAAAATCTGCAAACGAATTAATGTTGTTTTTGAAATTTAACTGAAATTTAAAAAATTTTTTTTTGAACAATGAACTCATACGACTTATACATATGGTACATGTGGTAGTCTACGTAGCTGTAGTCTATCGAACAAAAATGCATCTCTTTAATGTCAAAAACTTTTGCTGTTTTCAAAAAATTGAAAATATCACCGACAAATAATTTTCTCAATTTAACTGGAAAGTTATGGATGATTTGGATATTTGATCTTTGCCGAAAATAGATTGAAAATGAAATAAGAAGCACACTTACTGTTTCCATTTTTTAACTTCATTTCTTGTACCTTTTGTGATGCTTCAATTAATAGCTCATGGAATTTTTTTAGTTCTTCGTTATCTGATAGACTCTCTGAACTGGATGTTGATTTATTCATCACTCAGTAATGACCTGTAATAAATTACATAAAGCACATTGCTGAAGGAAGATGTATGGAAGAAAAATTGGATGCAAACGTCTTCCTACGTAAAGTGCTTCACGTAAAACTTGAATGATTATATGCAAGCTATTTGATACTACTCCAAATATCTATCAAAGATGGATTATTGTAAAAATATTTTCATGTTCACATATTAGTCAACATCGAAAAATCGTAAAAGTCCCAACGTTTTCTTTTCCTCCTTTACCGGAAGACCTATTTCCAGTTGCAACATAATCGGTCTTCTAAAACCGCGGGAAGAAAACCAACCGAAAGAATTCGTAAATTATTTGTAAATTATTCTTAAGAATTTTTAAGTTCTCGTTCTCTATTAACCTAAATCGTTATTATTATAACTATTTCCTTCAAAATATTTATTTCTTCTCTCTCAATAACTGCACTTGAAGTTGCATTTCTCCGTTTATACGCTATCAGAATTCCTTGCCAAACGTAACTTATCTTTCATTTCACGTGAAACCTTTTTTCTATACCTAAAAAACAGCATCCTTTTTATATTTCCTATTAATAAATAAGTTTAAAAAATTTATATGTGACACAAAATTCTACAGTAGAGAACATCCTAAAGTATAGAAGACAAGGGAATAAGAATTTAAACTTAAAAAAGAGTAATAAACAATGGGTAAGCTTGAATTCTGAATTTCATGAAATATTATTAAGATATTTTTTTTTTTTTAAATTGTATCCACGTAATTAAAACTCTCAAAATTTGAATGTTAAAAAGGAATTAATTAATGCATTGCAAAACTTGGTATTGTGTATTTAAGAACTAATTACCAGTTGTATCTTCATTGGCCATTTACATTTTAGGATGACATTTAGGATGAAATGCCACACATATAAATACACAAAAAGTTGAGTGAATTTTTTGTTAACCTGCCAGTGACATTTGAAAACTTTCGAGCATTTCAGGAAAACATTAATATTTTTAACAATTTTTCAGATTATCATTGCTCTTCAATTTTTGTTTTCAGAGTGCTATTTCTAATAAAATTTTTCTGAAGATATCTTCTAAAAGAATAGAAGAATGCTTGGAAGTTCTTTACGATTTTATGACTCAATTTGAAAGAATTCCAAAACAGAGATATTACTAAGGAATGAATTCTTCGGATAATACCTGGCGTGAAAGAGTTGACGTCAAAGAATCTTTTTTAGCAAGGAATTTCATAAAGCAAAATAGAGCACCACTTGGTCTTATTTCTACCTTATAAGAAATGATAAATAACTTGAAAGAATCCTTTCTTTCTTCTGCAATCTTGAACACAATGTGTTAACAGTAGAACTGAGCATCATCTTGAAAATCAATTCAGTAATAAATAAGTAACTGAATCTACCATAGCAATTTACCGGAACAATAAAAGCCTTGTGAAGCAATTTACCGGAATAATTTTATTGTTCCGGTAAATTTATTGCCTTGTGAATCGATAATTGGAAATTAAACGCTCATCTCTATTAGTATAATACAGTTTACAATTAGTGACCAATTAAGAGATGAGATGTGATAATCTATGAAATTGAAATTCATTCATTCTTAAATCTCTCATATGTGTAATGTCGAGAAACAGATCTACTTTTTTAGTGAAATTTCCACCAATTTTCCAAGTAAAAGAGTTAATCACCAAATTTATTAATGGAATTGAAATGGAAGTACCATTCAATACTGTATATTCCCGAGTGATATTTACGAATGATCACTTACTTTATAAATTTCCAAAATACAAGTGTTTGAAGCGCAAAAAAAGTGCAAATTGTCGTGGGATTTCGTATTTTCATACTAATCATTTACTGCCTGAGGCCAGGCGTTGTTAATTTGTCTCTATGAGGCGGGGTTGCACTTGGACAGACAAGTTTCTTATTGTTTTGTGGAGGCACCAAGGAATTCTGGTGATTTAGTACGTGCTTACTGGTTTAGTATGTGCTAACCTATTTGTTCTAATCGATCAGCTCAATGATCAATTTTCTTGGATCAAAACGTAATTTTGATCCAAAATTACGAAACGCATCTCAATAGTCCACTATTATCTTCAGCTTGAACAAGTAGCTTATAAAAGTTTTTATTAGAAAAATGGAAGTTTCATGAATGGAAATATTTGATAGGTTAACAAATGATTTAATCAATTTTGCACAAACAATTATCTGTAAAGCAAATATTACACAAAGTGTAAAATTTGTAGCATAAAAAAATAGTTAAATCATATGGAAAGATCATTTCAGTGCTCAATTATGCATTATTTATTTTAATTATCATCGATTTGAAACATTTTTGAACATTTGGACAGATCTCTTCTTCTTAGGTATTTAAGTGAATGGATTTTTTTGTAGGAAATTTATCAATTTCTAGTATTTAAATAAATAAGTTTTTGTGAGGAATTTGTCAATTTTTGCCAATAGAGTTGTTGTCAATAGCTGCTGAATGATAAAAATATTATTAACTATGATGTCCTATAATAATTCAGTAAATCTGAAATTTTGTGAAAACAGGTTGTTAACATATTTTATATGAGATATGAATGAATTGTTTCTTCATGACATGAGCTACAGTTTTCTACAGTAGCTTTGGTGTTTGCTATTTGTTTTTTATAAGTTCATTTATTCAATCATATTGTTTGCAAATATTACATCTCACAATTACAAGTATGATGTATGATTTAGTTAATTTCCATCTATTAAATCCTGATCATCTTTCAGGATTCAGGATTGTTCCGAAACAGTAATGTTAGTCACTTTTAAGACCATTGCGCAAGTGAGCTTTGAAATCGAATTGGATCTTCACTTAACGGTAGATTTAATTTAAATAAATTCATAATTTGTAATATTTATCTGTTTGCTTAAAGAGAAGGAAATAAAAGCAGAATGTTATCGTGAAAATTTTTGTGTTATAACAAAAATTCTCTCGATTTTTATGGAAATATGAAATTTTAACCATATTTTAGCTGTTTAGTTTTCTTCAGCTCATCATTAAAGACTTGTGCAAATTATAGATTTGGTCTATTTGACAATTACTTTAAAAAAAAAAAAAATGATTTCATGGCATACTTGTGTAGTTATTTTAATTAGAAAAAATGTTATCTCAGATTGGAGAGGTGAAAGCGAAAATAGCGGAAGAAAAAGGTGAAGCGGAATATCCTGTTGAATGTCAGAAACTCATTTACAATGGGAAAGTAAGTCGGGAAAGATTATTTTCTTCCTATAATGCAATTTTAATTGTTATGAATTTAACGATAATTATGCAAAGACTGATTTCGTATAAGTGTTTTGGTGATTTAACTTGAACTACTTTTAGATTCTTGACGATGCTCAGACAGTTGGCGAAGTGATGATTGATCCTTCCAAATTTGTCGTTGTTATGATTACAAGGGTAAATGTCATTTACATTTTGAGTGTTTCTAAGTTGTTGTGTACTAATTAGCAAAATTGTTCGGTACTAAATGCGAATCGTAGCTTGACTTATAATTATGGACACAGTTATGTGCTTTCTTGAATGTTGAAGATTTGTTTAGATTTTTGATAAGGAATGCATTCAGCCGATCTATGTGCTACAAAAATATGTAGCTTTTATAACATATGATAGAAATAAAATTCAGCGCAATATTGCGAAAAAGTGCGAAGTGATTTAAGAGACAGCGTGAGTTTCTATCATTTTATTTCTTTTGCTGCTGTTTATTTGCATTCTTTTAGAAAAAACCTGCTGGAGCTGTTCCTACAGATTCTGCTCCTCAGCTATCAAATTTGCAAATACCTGCAGGTGCACAAGTTACGACAGAAACTCCAGCTTCTGGGGCTGATAGCGGTCCAGCAACTCCACATAATCCAGGTTAATAGATTATACGTTCAATTAGTGGTGGATAAATAGTTATTGGAGTATATGTAGTTTGTTCTAATTTTCACTGTCAAGTTCTTTTTCAGTTTTATAGTTAGATTACAGACCATTGCTCATATCGGCTTTTTGAAAGCTGGTGATAAAAGAGCTGATGACGGTCGCGGCAATGTTAAATTTGAATCATTTTAAATCCTGTCTAGTTTGCAGCATTGCAATATTATATCAGATGATTGACATTAATAGATTTTCAGATGGCCTAACTTCTGAACAAGAAGAAACAGCTCAGGCAATTGTGGCAATGGGCTATGCTCGTGATAAAGTTAGTTGATTCAAAATGTTTCGGCTTTTTCTAGATTCATTCTTGTTACATCTCTCATTGATTTAGGTGATTCGAGCTTTGCGGGCATCATTTTTCAATGGTGATCGTGCTGTTGAATATTTATGCTCAGGAATACCAGAAGAGGAGGAGGATTTAGGAGGTCGGTTAGTTTACCTTACTAAAATACTATTAATTATTCGCTCCTGTATATAAGTTAAAGCGAATGTTCATTTATGTGTTTTTTATTTCATCTTCAGTATAGGAAGTTGTCATGATTTTTACAAATAGAAATTGCAAAGTAAAAGAATGGCAAAAAAGTAGGGAAGCACATTCTTTTCTTCATTTTATCATCATGTGTGCATTTCATAATCATTATGTTTTTGCAGGAAATCAAGAATCAGGGGAACATGAGGAGGGAGAACGAGGACAAGGTCTAGGTCTTGATTTTTTGCGACAGTTGCCTCAATTTGAGCAGCTTCGGGAACTGGTTCAGTCGAACCCTGCTCTTCTTCCCCAGATCATACAACAAATAGCTCAGTCGAATCCAGCACTCATGGAAGCCATACAAAATAATCAAGTGCTTGTTTAGAATTTTTGATTCCAATTAAGCTGCTGTATATTACAGAAAAAAAACTTACGAAAAAAGTATATCACACTTGATAGGCAGTTTCCTCGAAATTTTCCGTGTCGCATACTATTATTATTTATAGAAACTACTACTGTTAGAATCATTCCTAAAATTCTCTAGAATGCTTAGTATCGCAAAATATTAACGCAATAGTTCTGTACCATGACCTGCGGATCATAGGTGATCAGTGAGAGCTGTAATATGGTCTGCAAGGACAGCGGTTTGGCGATTAATCACTGCATTAAGAGTTCGGTTAAAGTTTATTTCCAAACCAATAATTTATTGTTTTGGAACATTATAGTTCCTGCTATAGATAAAAAAGCCAACATAGTTCCTGATCAAGAAATGGTTGGGAACCACTACGTGATTTGAAGTTATGGATGTTTTGAAGGAATGCGATGGTCTTCATTTATGTCACTTTCATCTTGTTTCTCTTATTTATTATCTCCACACCTCGATTAGATATGCTAAACAAATGTGTTAATATAACTCGCTATAAATTGTTACATATAGTAACTTTTTTGACAATGTAAATTTGACATTACCAGATGCTGTTCCAGGAAGAGTTCGTCAATTTATTAAATAATGTATCTGGAACTGGTGGTGGCGGTGGTGGTGGTGGTGGTGGTGGTGGTAGTGTCGTAACACCTCCGACTGGAGAACAGCGTCAAATTGCTATTCATGTTACGGAAGCTGAACGTGATGCAATTAACCGGGTACCTGCTTGCATCTCTTTTATTCTTACAATTTGAGAAAAATAATGAGTTTTTTTCTTTTTTTTTTCAAATTATAAGTAATTTAGGCTTAAGGGTAGACTGTCCTCATCGTTAACAACCGTTATAGTTGATTGATTTTTTTCAGCTAAAATCGATGGGTTTTCCTGAGCAGTTGGTTATCGAAGCTTATTTTGCATGCGATAAAAATGAAGATCTTGCTGCTAATTATATATTAGCTCGTATGGATGAAGCAGCGGTACTGTTTTTGGGAATAAAATCAGATAAATTAATTCAGCCACATTTTTAAAAAGTGAAGTCGGAGATATAAGCATCAAGGATTCTTTTCTACTCAAAAATACGCCTTTATATTATTGAAATTCTAAGTGTTGTGGATTATAGGATTAATAGAAAAACCAGTTCTTTTGGAGTTTCCCAGTTGCAGCTTAATTATTATCACTGTTTGAAAACTTTTAGAATAAGAAATATATTCTAGTACGCAGAATCGTGTGATTTGTGAATGATTGCAGGAGGAATTTGATACATTAGAACATCAAGGTGAAGAAAGTCGCGGACCCTAAAAAATGGTCTATGTGCGTTATTACTGCTGTGTAAGCGATGGGCCTCAATTTTTGAAAAGGAAATGAAACACTTTTCATTAAATGATGGGAATTACAATTAAATTTTTTTGCTTTCTTATCAACATCTTATGAAAATATCAATTTTGCATTAGAGAACTATGCTTCAGTTTTTCTTTTCTCGGGTAGTGGATTTTATTTTGATAATATTTTTATTGCTAATCAAATTTAATTACACACAAGGCAGTCAGTGCAGGGTCGACGGCTAATTTTAGCTCCATGAAATTTTTGTTGTTGAAATCTCTTTTTGCATTTAGATTTCATGTTATACTTATAGGGGCGACAAGAGTGCGACCGTTATCCTTTTTTCTGAAAGTTGTTGGAAGTAGCTATGTGTAGTATATCAGACAGCACTGTTAAAAGTGTAGTACGCTTTCTGAACTGCGCTTTTTTTGTTGTTTGTTGATAATGATATCGTCTTCTGGCGTATTATTACATCTGTATGAAAATCTATTTTAATTTGTTTGTCTCTTCATGAGATTTTCAATAACTGCACAAGCAAATGAAACAAACTAATTTCCCTCTTAATCATTAATTTCATCAAAACATTAATACGTTTGATATGGTAAAGAGGGAAATAATTGTTTGATTCTGAATATACTTCAAAAAATTGTTGTTGTGAATTTTTTTTTTTTTTCAATTATGGGAGAAAAATTTTTAAATCATAGTTTTTGAACTTGACTGGGTAAAATATGCTGTTTATGGCTGTAATAAATAATTATTTTTTCTTTTGTTATTTTTACTTTAATATATTCTTTTTTAGAATTGTATTTTTGCACTTATTATATTCATTTCAATAAAGAATTGGCCTCTGCTTTGTCCTTTGTCCCTACACTGTTTTAATTGTTTCAAAAATTCGTTAATTAGCATGTGTTCTTTTGAAGTGTATGGTAGTTTTTTATTTTGTTAAACTGTAACACGTCATTGTGAACGTATTAGGTACCATTCTCAGTACCGTGTAGTCCAATTAAGGACGCTTCTTTTTTTGTTACTTTGACCATACAAATTTTATGGCTTACTTATATGATAGAATTTAGTTTCTTGAATTTTTTTTCATAAAATGGCAAGTTGAAATCGATAAATTGCTGATTTGTTATGAAGTGTTTTTTTTTTGATTTTTCCCAAAAGGTTTTCCCAAAGATCCATATAAAGTTCTGGACATTTCATCGCGCGCAATATATCTGTTTCTCAATTTATAACATGGAATAGTTTATAGCAATAAAAAATAACTTAAGCCAATTCAACTTTATGTCTAAAAAAAATCTAACGTCTCTATGTTCATAGCACGGAATAGCTTATAGCAATTTGATGGTTCTCATAAACTCGATGGCTTCTTTGGAAGATTATCTTGCATTATAAAGGATAAATTTTATCCATCATTAAATATCTTTCTTTCCAATGATATAATTTTATACTTCATTTCTCTTTTTTATTCCATCATTTATTGTATTTACAAAAGTATTCACATAACTCAGCAATAGTTTCATCCCAAATGTTAAATATTATTTAGATACTGGGGACTTGACTTGATATAGACAATTTCAATTTCAGGTAATTAGTTCCGATAATCGATACTGATGTACAAATAACGATTAATTTTTGTTGCTCGCTGTTTGTTTAATTTCGTATAGATGTTTGAGGAAGATGTAAGTAAAGAAGATTTCGAACGAGAGCAATCGGAACGTCGAGAATATGTCAAAAATATTGGTATCGAATATAGATTTGGATGCTATGAGGTCTGTTGCATCCAAATTTATCATTTAAAATAATGAATTTATAATGAATTTAATTATTTGTTGTATAAATATATGATAATATATTATTACTAAAAAAAAAAAAAGAAATTATCATAGATTAAAAGAATGTTATTCTTAATTCCGGAATTTGCAAGTTTTCTTTTATAGCTATCTTGATTTTCTAAAGGCAGTAGAAATTTGCTGCAATATTTTTGATGTTTAAGAGTTAATTTTGATGAATTATTTCTTCTACTGCACAGCTTTCACTATTTTCCATTGATATTTTTAGGAAAAGCGACCTGAATTATGTCAGTTGTTGGGGGAATATATGGAAGCGATTGAATTAAATTTCAAAGCGGCATATGACATATTTAAGAAGAATTGTGAGGAAAAAGGATTTCCGCGAAGTTGTTTTAAATATGCTATGTACCTTCTGGCTGGAAAAGGTTGACATTCATTAAAGCAAGCCTTAAGGCATCGTTAAAGAAACAATTAATTCTAATAGTAGGAGAGGATAAAAAATGAGATATTTTATCAAATGAAAAAAAAGAATGAGCCGAAAGATTTTTAAGATTTCATCGATGAAACTATCCTGGCATCATGATTTACATTTGTAATCCACAAAATGTAAATTAAAGTTTGATAATTCATCTCTTTGTTCGCTGTTCATATTTGTTAATAAATTAAATACTTTATTTTAATCGCAAGTTTTGAATTTTACATGTTCAACTTGTATTAGATTGTGAACGCAGTCTAAAAAAGATGATCGGACCGCTGGAGAAGTCATGTGAAGCTAATATGCCAAAAGGATGTCGTGTTTTATCACTAGTTCACTGGAATGGTGAAAAAGATAGAAAGCCTAATCCTGAGTTAGCCGAAAAGTATATGAAAAAGTAATCTTCCAGTTGTTTCATCTTCTTGAAATTAACATCCAATAAACTATAAGCTTCTTGAAAACTCTCTCCCTAACACTTTCACTTATATTGTTGATTTGAAAAGAATTAATACATATAGAATCATAAAGTTGTGCTGCTGATATAATATTATCATTCTTTTTTTGTTGGCAAAAATATATGTCATCTTTTTGTTTTTAATCATTATTGTATTTTATGACAATTGGGAAATATTTTAGAGCATGTGAGCTAGAAGATGCAGAAGCATGTTGGCTCTTAAGTACTTGGTATATTGGACGTGATGCTGAATTTGTTACGTCGAATGCAAGAAAAGTTGTGAGTTTCATACTTCTGCACTATCATTTGACAGGAATATTGTTTTAAGAATGTTAGATTCTCATGTTGTACTTGAAAGGTTTCATTTTTTATTGGCTTAATTCATGACGTCTAGTTATTCAGTTGTCTTAACTTTTTACATAGAATTATGAGTAGAATACATTAAATTAAAAATTGATTCAATAAATACAGTCGTAAAACTAAAAAAAATAGCAAATTTACGAGGAAAATGAGGAGTTTGGTTAAAAAATTAGGACGGAAATTGGCGAGAATAAAACTAGTTTAATGTGTATAGGTTTCTGTGATTTTACAATCAGTATTTTTCATTGGAACTTTATATGGAATATTTCCCGTGAATATATTTATTAACTATTTGGAAGACCAAAATTGCTATTTTTTTTAAAAGTTTTACTACTGTATTTAATCAATTCTTAATTTAATGTACTATTGGTAATTTACTGTTAATAACCAACCTATGCTGACCAATTTTATTTTAGAATACATTTGATTGAATTCCATCCTGTTGAAGACTTTCAAACTCGGAAGATGTTGATATATTTTGGACAAAATAGATAGACTTGTGGTTACTGATCTATTGTTAGTTGATATAAATTTAATCTGAGCATATTGTCGACAAAATATAGATTTCCCGAAAGGTTCAGTTTTTTTAATCGATTTGTCATTCCAGAAACGTAGTCCACACTTGGGAGAACTTCCGCGTAACATCGATTCAGCCATCAAATACGGTATTCGTGCTTGTGACTTAGGTTGCTTCCAATCTTGTGCAAATGTCTCCAGGTTAGTTTCCAATATTATTGCACTTTCAATAATAAATTCGGTGATTTTGTTAATCATTGAACTTAATAGTGAAATCCTTTTGAGCATTATATCTTAGCTAGCTAATTTTCTTATTAAGATTTGGATTAATTTTAATTTTGTTCTCCAGATTTGGATAGTTTTCCGGACTCTTGAAATTGCATGCTTCATAAAATTCGAAAATTATTAAACAAGTTTCTTTTGCTACAGGTTATATAATCAAGGTGATGGAATTGAGCGTGATCCAGTTAAAGCGAAATTATACATGAATAAAGCAAAAGAGGTTTACAAACACTCTAAAACAGGTGATAAAGTAGATTTTACTGGTTAATTTTAGGTATTTTATTAATCTTAATTCAGTGTTAAATAATTTCGAATAGTTCAATTAATTTTTATTGGCCATTGTTTCATTTTGCATTTCATAGGTTTAATTCAGCTCTTAGTAGGATATTCAATTAAATCATGATCTTTTGTTGTGCAAATGTAAATGGGATTTGTTTTCAATGAATTTTTTTTTCACATATATAAGATATTAAAAACTGTCTATATGGTATGTTACGGTCTTCAATATTTTGCTAAAATCTATAAGTTACATTGATTATGGTAGGTAGCATTTCTTTTCAATTGAAATTGCTTCTTTCTATATAACGAAGATGCTCTAAATACCATTGTGTTAGATTTTGAAGAGTCACATTTAGTTATGCATTGCTAAAAGTATAACATGAGCGGTGGAACAAATAATTCAGAATGATTATTCAGGCTAAGTGAAAAGAAAGTGATGTTAGCAGAATTCTATATTTGATAGTAGCATTAGTGACATTGATTAAGAACAGCTTGTATAAAATGTCTGATGTTTCTTTTAATAAAATGTCTGATGTGAGCTTAATAGAGCTTAATAAGATGTCTGATATGATGTTTCTTTTTGTTCAAGTCTGTATTATTCGTTTTCAAGAAGATTGAAGTTGAAATTTGATATCACAATTTTCTTGTGCTGCCATTGTTGAATAGAAATTCGGCGTTAGTTGTGACTGAAAGTCCTGAAATTCAAATTTGGCATTAGTTGTGACTGAAAGCCCTGAAATTCAAATTCGGCATTAGTTGTGACTGAAAGCCCTGAAATTCAAAGTCGGACGCACAGTTACGATTTTATTTCTATTAATCATTGAAACATTGCAATTTTTTTGTATCAATTATTGGAACCATAAGTTGCTGTTGGTTGTAATGGTATACAATTCAAAGTCTTACTATAGTTTCAATCTTGAAGAAAATTGTCTAATTATCCTATAATTGGATCTTTCAAACCTTTCTAAAATCATTGAAATTCTGCGCAATCTATTAATGGAAAGCCAATTTCATTTCATTGCAAAGAGCATGTAAAGATTTCGAGTATCAAAATCATGATTAATTATTTAAAATTAGTTGAACGAATATCTTGAAAGATTAGACTTGAAGATTTCATAATGATTTACAAATATTTGAAAATACTGGGACTACAGTATTATGAGGACTGCAGGGATTACAATATATATACTTTGCTGTCAAAATTCCGGATTCATTTTTTTTTTGAAAATCTACATAGTTATATCGAAGAATAAGGATAGCCAAGAAAGTTAAGCTATAATCATGAAGATCGATATTTGGATCGAATAAGCGAAAGATATGCTAAACTTGGAACTCAAAAATGTCAATAAAAAAGTCAATAATTTCTATTAGTAACTTTAGCTCATATCGATAAATAAACAAAATGAGCTAAGCTGCTAATAATTTATTGATAACTGGCAGCAACTATGAAAAAGCCTATTCATTAATCATATTGCCTGAAAGAAAAGAAAAAACCTTATGCAAAAAGTCATACAGAAATGTCTGAAGAATATCAAATTTCTAATTCTCAAATAAATAAAGTATTTTAGGCTTCCCAAAAATTAAAAAATCAGATCATACATAATACTTTTCGTACAGTTGATATTTATCTTTGCAGAAGCAGCTTGCATTATTTGTACTATAAATTGGATAGAATTAGAGTTGCATTTTTTGATAAGACTATATTTCAAGAATATAATTAACAAAACAGATAGAATGCCATCAAAAAAAAAAAAAAAAAAAACCACCAAATTAAAAGCAAAAGTGAAATTTCATTTTATAATTATCAAAAATTGGATAGCACAGAATTCATGAATTTAATTATGAAACGTCTTTTAGATCAAATAGTGAAAATTAAAATTAATATTTCAAAGAAATATTGATTTACTGTTGTTGTACTACCAACAGTATGAAATTTTAATAGAACTGAACGAGAAATTTTCTTTAGAGAAAATTGAAAATGATTACTGTAATGTTTTGATTCGAATTACTTTACTATCATTCATTACTTAAAAAACTTAACTTCCCATTAAACTATTAAAATTTACTACTAAAAGGTTAATTAATTAGATCAGATTAGACTAATTCTTCATATAATTTTTTATTTGGTTGTAAAATTTAAAAACTAACATCATCACATAATAAATGTTATATTTATTATAGATTAATAAATTAATAAATTAACAATTAATAGTAACAGAAAAATGTAATTTTTCATTGATGCTAAGTAATTTCATTAATTTCAAATTTAATTTCAAGCTAAATAATTTCATTCAATTGATTAATGCCAAATGTTTTTTTGGAGATTAGAGAAACTCATGAAACAAGAAAAAACATCATACATAAGTGATTTAAGTTCATTTTAAAATTTATTTCTAATTCCTCAATTGCTTTTTTAAAGTTTAACTTTGAACTTTTTTCCAATTCTTTATATCTATACTCTTTCCGTATGCCTTCATTTAGATGAGATAGCAGTGTTGCATATCGTCCGTAATATATCAAATAAACCTAAAGGTTCCGGGAAAATTTGCTACCTATGGATTTGTAATCAGCTGCAGGGTTTTATGTCCCGATGGGGAATTCTTTTAATTCGGGAATCTAAATAGATGCGGAGTATGCTTATTTTGTACTTTAACCAATAGATTCTTTGAAAAATTTGTAGCCAATCCTTTGCTAAGTTCTTTTCTCATCTCTTTTCCGGATCCGTAATAATAAAATCATCACCTCTCGGGAAGTATGTTAATTTCTCTCACTTTCTCGTGATTTTTTTTTAAATGTATTTTTGTAATTTATTGAATTTTCCGAAACATGTCCATCATACATCATCACTTCTCGGGAAGTATGTTGATTTCCCTCTGAAGTTTGAATCCAAATTTTTTTTTCCTGGAAAAAGGAAAAGAAAATTTAATTTTGACTTGGTTTCGACTAAAATATTTGAAAGATAAAAATTATGTTGCGTTAAATTTTATGAAAATTAACTTATCAGCTCAATCATTGCTACAATATCAGTATCTTTTGCATCTTTTATATATCTTAGATTTTTTTTTAAAAATTTAGATAAATGCTGCTGCAGCACTTTATATTATATTAATATATATAATGGAGTATTTATGAGAAGAAGACAGCTGTAAGCGCTATTATTGAAAAATATCACTTGCTGATCATTGTCGTTGTTCATATTGAACTAATTTGTTCCTAAATTTTAATGCACATTTTTGATGAGTATACTAAAATTAGTCGGTCACAGAATGTTCAAATTTCAAATGTTTGTAGAACTAATAGTACTTTATTTTATGCTCTATAGTTCCTTTGTAGTAGCAGAGCTTATCGTTATTCAAATCAATGAAAATTGAAGGAGCAACTATATGTCGACATTAAAGTCATCAGGTTCTCCTGCGGATAATACAGGTGGTCTTGGTGGTAGTCCAGACAAAAGTACTACCTCAGTTAGTGCTTTTCCACTGGGCACAACCAGTAGTAATCCAGGATCGTTGGAAGAAATACATCGAAAATGTCGCGAAATATTTCCAATGTGCTTCGATGGAGCAAGGATGATGCTTACGAAAGCAATGTCTTCACATTTCCAGGTTATTTACTCTTTGTGAATTTTTCCTAGGGAAAATCTTTTACAAAAGTTCCTAAGTAGTTAGGAATACGGTTACGATAACATTACAAGACATACTTCAATGGAGGATAACCTTGTTTTGTAGTATTCTATTTTGTTGTAGGCTCCAACTTTGTATATCAACGAGGGATATTTTTATAAATGTTATAATATATGAGTTTGAAGACTAAAAAGTAATAATATAGGTGACTCATACATTAAGTATATCACCACAAAATACGGGATATCGTTTTGGTGCTACGTATGTTGGAACTAAGGCAACGCAACAGGAAGGCGAAAGTTTTCCTGTGTTTTTAGCAGATACTGATATTTCTGGCAACACTTCTGCAACATTTTTGCATCAATTTGGAGATCGATGGAGAGTGAAAGTGCAAGCTCAAACTCAAGGTAGGTTGTCTTTCAGATCTGATTTGTATTGCTTCGTCTTAATACATGTTCGTTATCATGTCGCTTGTGTGTGTGTGTGTGTGTGTGTGTGTGTGTATGTGTATGTGTATGTGTATGTGTA
>JARVGP010001393.1:0-16237 GCA_029876185.1 Mansonella ozzardi
TACATACATACATACATACATACATACATACATACATACATACATACATACATTACATACATTACATACATTACATACATATATACATACAAACGAAATATATACATATGTTTGTAGAAATGTTTATAGAAATGATATATGGATAGAGTTGGAGCACACACACAAGCGAACATATGTTTATTTTTAACAGGAAAACAAACTGCTCATTATCATTTATTAACTCTTGTGCAGTGATGATGATAATTATAGTAGGTAATATATATATGTATATGTATACATATATATGTCTTTGTCATTTCATTAAGTTTTTTTTTTTTTTTTTTTTTTTTTTGAAATATCGAAAGAGAAATTTTAAAAAAAAAAGAATGCAAAAGAACTTTTCACTAATTTTCTTATCAATTTTTTCCTTTTGATGTGTATTTCGACAAGTTAAAATATCATTGGAAAAGGTGCACGCGCATTAGTCTGCTTTAAAAAAAATTTTTTTTTTTTTTTGGGAAGTTTTTGGTACATTTTCGAAAAGGACGAACAAATCGGCATTTGTTCTTCACGAAATCACTTTGGTTTCCTTCAAATATGGGTTGTAGGCATGAAAGTTTTTAAATGTTTCAAATTTTGTTTCCTTTTCTTTTTTCATTTCTGCCTCAAACTTCTACTTGCTTTTTCCTTCTTCTTCTTCTTCATTTTCCTCCCTTTCATTCTTTTATTGGCATTTACTATGGTTGTTTGTTTTTAAATTATTTCCTGAAACTTTAAATTTGAAATTACATTAAGAAACAATTTACAATTCCATATTATGTTTTATTGGTATGTATTATGTTGATTGTTTGTTTATTGCAATATGTGCATATGTATGTATGCATGTATGTTTGCACGTATGTATGTATGTATGTATGTGTATGTATGTATGTATGTATGTATGTGTGTGTATGTAAGTTAATGAATGATGATGATTATTTTGAAGGTGATACTATGAAGAGTAAATCTGGAAATACAAGAAAATTATTGAAGAAATATTCCTTTAATCTCTAACTTTTGCATCTTTAATTCTTAACTTTATAAGGTGTTTTTAAATACTATTACTATTACAGCGAAAAAATTGTTACTATTGCTGCTACAATAAAACAACAGCTATTACTACTACTATTACTACTACTACTACAATAAAATAATAACAGTTACTGTTATGATAAATGCCTTGAAATAAAACTACCTGCTGCTATTGTTACTACAATAAACAACAACGATGACTATGGCAACTATTGTCACAACAATGACAATTATTGTAATTCTAAATTTTTCATTTTTATCGCCCTCACGTTTTCCACGTCTTAAAAAAAAGCATTACTTTACTGTCATGTGACTTTTTTAATTAAGTACTCTTTACGCAATCTTTCATTGATAATATTTCATGATCTTATTCATGTCAAAAGTCAAATTCATGTAATGTGAAGAGTCAATGATAGTAGGTGTAGTAATAGTACGGTCATTACTTGATTGTTGTAGTTATCACTGATTGGAAAAAAGAATTAATGATAAGCCTCAAAATTATTGTAATTTATTAAAATTCATCAAAATAAATTATGTAATGATCATGATAAAGAAAAGATATAATAACAACATTAGTTTAAGTTAGGTAAAATATTGAATCAGATATTTTATATATTAAAGTGAAACATTTGTTCAAATATTTTATGTTACAGTTTTGCTAATTAAAGTAAGAAATCATTTAGCTATAGTTTATACATGTAAACGCTCAATCAAAAATTTTGTTTAGTGATTAAAAATAATCACAGATAATCAAATATTTATAATAAATGCATGTTAGAAGCATATACTGTTGAAGTAATCTAGTAGGTGGTTAATTAAATGTTTCCAAATAGTTATAATTTCTCAAATTAATTTTGCAAGAAATAATTATGAAGGTGTTTATAATTATCAAATTTCATTTATTCTCATTTCAGTATCGAATTCATTTCATTCCAAAAGACTATTTTCAATGTTGCTCATTATTATTTGCTGTTTTCATCAAACATAACATAAACACCGTATTTGTTAAAAAGGCAACAGATCTAATTTTGCCTTTCCGGTTTCTCATCGTGTCTTTTTTCTCCCTTTTTTTTTCTTAATCATTTCCGATTTTTACGCTATATTTGCTGTTTATTAGAAATTTTATTTTTTTAATATTTCTTCATGTGTTTGGTGTTTTTTCATGAATTCTTTTCTCTCTCACTAATGTTTACCTCAAATTTTTAATTTTTTTCAGCACTATCTTGTAATAACAATAAAAGTAAAATGAAACAAAAAATACAATTTCTTTTTTTTCAAATTCATTTTTATAAAACATTTTTTTTTTTTTTTTATTAAATTATGAAGCAATTATGTATACAAATATATTACAAATATACATAAATAATCATTAGGTTATCTATTAATTATCAATTACTGCTTTTTCCTTCCTTTTCCTTTTCACTTCTCTTTTCTTCCTTCCCTATATTTTCCGCTTTTTCATTAAATCGATGAGTTCTATTGATGTTTTTCTTTTGAACCACTGAGTAGATAGCGTTTCCTGTTAATTTCATTTCAATTTTTACTCCATCTTTTCGTCTTTTTCTCTTTTTCATCCAAACTTTCACACTTCTCTCTTGTGCTCCTCGTTTTCTCCTCTATTTCATCTTCTTTTTTTCTCATCTCAAAGAAATGAAACAGAAACGACAATAGACAGATACCTTTCTTTCTCTCTTTCTCTCTCTATACATTGTTCGCTTTTTTACTCTCATCAATAAATTTAACTCTTTTTCTTTGTTTCATTTCTATTGAAAAGTTATGAACAGAAGCATTAAATTAAATTATTTAACAATATATTTTTATTAAAAAGAAAAATTATTAATATAATAAAAAGAATTATTTTTATTTATTATGATAAGACAAAGATAAAATGATAGATTTATCACATAATTAATTTTTGTTATCCAATGCAGTTATCATCATTATCATCATGCCATTAGAAAAAAGTTCTGCAAATATTTCTGCTCCTAAAGTTAAGTGTTGAAAAAATATGCTTGGTGTCATCAATGCGACATTAGCTAAAAAACTGGATGTATAATCTTAATTCATGTTACTACTACTACTACTATTACTACTACTACAACTACTACCACTACAACTACTACTACTGATTTTATTACAATAACTTTAATATTCTTTACTTGTTGTATACTGTAATATTCGTTGCTACTAATTACTTCTTTATTGCTACTACTAACAGCGACTACCATTAGTATGACTACTACTACTACTTATTATCACCACCACCATATAGACTACTACTGCCATATAGAAGTACCAGTTTCAATATCACCATTGTCACTACTATAATTCTAGCATGCACTTGCAACTTTTCAATTAAATTAATGAATCAGTGAATTTCGAATATACTTTAATTGCATAACTTGTTCATTTCAGATTTTGTCCTTTCGAAAACTTTCAATTTCTCCACCTTTTTCTTCCTTTTCCATTTTAATCTTGTTTTTTTTTTTTTTTTTTTTTAAATTTTTTTCCTGTTTTTTCACCTTTTTCTATCATTTTTTATTGCTTTCTCTTCTTAATATCTGAATAATTAATCCTCTATTATTAATGCTTTTAATCATATAGTCTTAAAGTTGTGTAAATAATACAAAACAGTAGACTGGTTTTTTTTTTCTTGACGATTCATATGTGTTTTAATTACATGGATGTAGCTGCATAAATGTAAACATTTTCACTCGTACATGAGAATACATTTTTTATCCTGTTTCCGTAAATCCGTAAATGTGATACGCTTCCGTAAATAAATTAAACACTTATGAAATAGCTAAACTTTGTAAAATGTCGATGATATTGCAAATTTTTTTTTAAGAAGATGATCTACAATGATGAATTATTAAAAGACAATAGGATTGATCACAGTTATATTTTTGTAAAATTTATATATCATAAATATTTTCGTTGTTTTAGGGATTTACTGTTAATGTGTAATTATTAAATTTAAATTTGGGAAAGTTATTAGCATTGGAATTGGTTACTTATGATTTATACATATATACGTCTAACGTTTGTTTTCTGGTCGTGTTTTTTTTTTTTTTAAGATGTATGATTACATAACTGGTAAAATTTTATTAATAGAAGTCAATCAAATGGAGCAAATATTTTATTAGTAAAAGGAAGTCAAATGGCGCTACGAGAACTGGGCGCAACCAAGGCACAAGCGGTTCGTTTTATAGTTTTCCACGGATATTTGATATATTTTAAAAAAATGAAAGAAAAGAGATGGGAAATGTAAAGAAGAAAATTGGTTATATTATTATAAAATCGAAATGGTGAAAATTACTTTTTAATTTTTAATAAATGATATTGTTGAATCTTATAAGCTTTACCATTTAACAGATAATTTGCAATCATGTATGTATGTTAGTTCAGTTACAGCTTCCGGTAACTTATGATTGCACCGATGGTTTAACAACACTAACATCAACGTTGCGTGGTGCAACGGTTTCAAAAGGCCGATTAATTCCCGGTGCAAATAATTCTTGTAAGTTTACTGTTGGAAGTTTTTTCATACTTCAATAGAAAAATGCCATATTTTCGGACGCTAGTCGAAGTCTTTATTGTGTCCGATGGCACTTTTTCTATACTATTCTTTTTTCTTTTTTTTAAAAAAAAAAAAGATTAGAAAAAGAAAGGTAATAATAAGTTTAGTTGATTCGGGTCAAAGTATATCGTCTATAAGCTCGATATCAATTACTGGCTCAAATTGTCGCCAGGTGGTATCATCAAGCGCTCCGGCTAGTAGTTTAGACATGGAAACACTAGTGCGTAATGTCAGTCAGGATATTGGCAATGATCAGGATTTTTATCGTGAAAGAAGGAAAAAAGATATACATAATATGAGTAAGTTTATTGCATTTTTAGATATTTAACTCTGAGTCTTTAAGAGTCATAAGTATGAAGTTTTCAAATATTTGACTCGTAATTTGAAAAGTCACAAGTATGAAAGTATCATTGTGATTTATTAACGTGAACGATGAGTGCGACTTTACTACATAGCAGTAAATTTTTGCATTTTTTTTCTATTTTTAAATCGAAGGTGTAAAAGTCTCACCGCTTGAATTCATTATTCATTTCCAATGCCTAAGAGCAGATGAAGTTAACGTTTCTCACAACCGGAGTAGATGACGGAACGTTTTTCTCAAATAACTTGTCAGTAGTTGGGTTTCTATTTTTATTTTTTTAAAATCAATTTGTAAATATTTATTGTTACAGTTGAGCGAAGAAGACGTTACAATATCAATGATCGTATAAAGGAACTGGGACTCATGCTACCCAAAAGTTCATCCGAGTAAGTGTTTCGAATTTTAAGAAAGATTCTTTTTTTTTGCCTCTGTAATTCATGTAAACGAATTCTTTTTTTTTCCGAATGTATTTTTTTATTTATTCCAATTTGTAAGTATTGGTTATATTTCAGAGAACTGAAACTAAATAAAGGAACTATATTAAAAGCTTCATGTGACTATATCCGGCAACTGCAAAAAGATCGTGAATTGATGTTACGGCAACAACAATATCAGGCAAGGTTGGAACAAGCAGCACGGATGTACGCTGATAGGGTTAAAGTAAATTTTACTGATTTAATTAATATTGCTTAGTGCTCTAATTTATTGGGTTAGATGGTAAATTTCACAAATTAATTCTGAACGAATAGCGAAATTCTAGACTATTTACTATTTCGCTGTTTTATATCTTTCATACATTAGGAAATTTATTTTTGGAAAGAATTTTTCCATTAGCTTTAGTAGTTGAAAATTATTAAACAATTATATTACAAGTTATTAAGACTGAATACGATTACTCTTAATAGATAAAAATTGATTTCAGTTATACGATTGATCGTTTGTTTATCATGTTTTCATCATTATAAAATTTATGAAAATTATAGGAGCTTGAAAATCATTTGCAAAAAAATGGCATTGCTGTACCACCAGCTTCGGTAAGTTTACCACCAATACCACTATCATCATTTTCGAACGATGAACGAACCATAAAACAGGAACCATTCGATGAAATTCCCCCTTCACCTTCTCATACACCATCTAATTGTATTGTTCGTTCTTTTTTTCTTACTTTTTTGAATTAAAAATAAACATCCTTAATAGTTTAAGTGAATTTACACATTAAAAATATTTTACATATGAATTATCGAAAATAGTTTAATCATTTTTTTCTGCTGATATGATCTAATGATGTGAAGAAAAGCAAGACAAAATAGCGAACTTGGCATATATTTCATTACTGATTCTGATTTTCTTTCAGAGTTCTACTGGATTTGTGTCACAATTAACTGATACAACAGCTGCCATTTCAATCAATAGTCCGGTATCCAGTCTGAATAACCGTCGTGACGGTGGTTCATTTATGAGGTATTTCATTTTTAAATGAAGGAATTGATGACGCATCTCCACTAAGTTGCCGTTGTAACATGTTGATAATTTTAGTACAGCAGAGAATCCATATTCTACGGATACTTTTGCTCAGTCAAATGCACCAACGTTGAATTCACAACAGCAGGGATTTCCAGACCTTATCATGGATGAACTGAATGCAATGCGTTCCATTTTACAGGTTTTTCGTTTTCAAATTTTAATCATTCTTTTTTTCACGAAATATCTATTCTCAAAATATTTGTTCAAAAAATGGATTTGTAGGATGACCCAATGATATCAGCAGCTGGAGCTGGAACAGCACCGTCAACTAATTTGAATAATCAGTTATCACCAGACATACTATGGGATCATGCCAATTTCTCGCCGGATAATCATCATGACCAGGCAGCTGCATCCAACACTTATCACCAACAAGCCAATATGGATTTCACGTGAATTCATTGCTCACGTTTGGATATTTTCTGAAGTTTCTAAATTTTCGAATGTTCCTACCAGTGCTTGATTCTTTCATTTTAAAAGAAGTGAAAGAACTTCATTTCATTTTATATGTAAAGTGTTCATTTTACACATGCTACCCATTTCCTCTTGTTTGTATATATGCGGGTGCGTTTATTTGCATATTTTAAAGGACCAGAAATGTTTTTTTTCTAGCTGTTAATTCTTTTTATTTAAATTTTGTACGAGGTAAAATATACAAGATTTTGCCAGGCGGAATTGCAAAAATGGTCGAGAAACGAAATAGAATAAGAAATCTTTTTCAATATTCTTAGCAATTTTGATACATCTCTGGATTTTGCAAAAATGACAATCCTGCATTGTTAAAATACTAGCCCCGAATTGAAAATTTTCAGGAATTTCATTCATGTTGTGTGTTATCGGGTTTTCTTTCTCTTCTTTTTTCAGGAATTATGTCAATTTTAATTCAGTTTTTGTCACTTTTTGCAAATTTTCTTTCCGCCATACCTTTTTTATCCATAGATTTATATTGCTATGGGTTTAAAAAATTTACAAGTTTTTACAAGCGACATCAATCAATATCACAAGTTGAATCAGCGGATTGAATTAATCTTTCACTTATTGAATTTTAAAATCGGAAAAGTTACTTTATTCGGTCATTTCAAAGTTATAATGAATTAAGTTACATTCAATACTATTTTCATGACAGCATCAAATTGTGATGTCGAACTTTTAATTTTTTATCATCATTAGCATGGATGATAAGATAAGAATATTTTTGACATCATTTAGTCATATTATGTTCATAAAAAGTTCATCATTGTCGTACAATGGTTAAAAAAGTTTCTAATTCCTATTTGGTAACAATTTTGTAAACTGTCGATGTCGGTCGTACAAAAATGCCTTTTTGCCGTGAATTATTTTTAGCAAATTGAATTACTCCGAATTTGTACACTTTTTTCCGTTTTTTTTTTTGGTTTGTAAATATATGTAAATGGATTTTCTTCCTCTCTTTCTCTCAACAGATTTGATACTGAAATGCGGGATATGAAAATTTTTATGCTTTTTTTTTAAAAACAATCCACATAAGCATGAAAGAGTGTAACAAATCAGAATATTTAGGAATTTTGAAAAACTATCGGTTATCATAGTGATTCATATCAAAAAAAAAGGAGAGAATTTGCGGGTGTCTGTGGGATAAAATATATCACCAAGAAGAAATTTCAATTTTCTTTTTTCTTTTCCTTTAAACGTAAATTTTATACAGTAGTAACGGATAAAATCCCGTCAATGGAACGACTAGAAATATCACGATTTGCATGAGCCATAAATTCTTGAATTGTGGTAAATTTGTCGAGCAATGGATTACCTTTTTGACGCATCATCTTTTTTCGTGATAACTGCACAATTAACTGAAAAAATGGAAGTATGAATTATTCGGATCCTCTGGAAGGCTATACTGAAATAAATCTGAATATATTTGGAAAGAGGTTATTCGGTTGTCATTGCCAATTAATTATAAAATTAATCCATCATTTGTTTCAATTTTTGAAATTGTTCGAAATTATCACTTACATGATCTGATGGTTGTTGATTTCGTTGGGCCATTAATTGGTGATATCGTAATTTGCGTTGTTTGGCTCGTTCCCACTGCCTTTTGCGCTCCTCTCGAGTCCAAAATCGACCAGTTTTCAATTCACTCAACGCATCATCATCTGTACTCACACCTGTGCGTTCCTAAACAAGACTTTTTTTCCTTACTGAATGATTCCTCAAGATAATTAAATTCTCAATTTGATATAGAAAGCAAGAAAAACTTGTCGCATTGAAACTGAAAATCCGAAAAAAAAGAAAACGCAATTCACTTTATTTAATTGCTCTTCTCGTTCCTTCAATAATTTATTTCGAATTGGCTTCCTGGTGATATATCGTGTCCCATCTGAACGTCTTTTAATCTGAAACATTGTCTTTCTCTGAATTCAGCAGTAGTACAAATTTTTATTACATTTGAAACGTTACAAATTTCATAGATTTCTTCTAAAAACGTTTCAAATGATGGAAACAAAAGCCTAATTTTTACCGATAATTCTCATAAAATTTGTAATTTTAATTTTAGAAAAATTTAACTGCTAATAAAACATTTATTTTGGAGATTTTGCACTTAATTTATCACTTAAAAAATTATCATTCATAATTTTTGAGTGAACTTTGTATGCTCAAATATAACGGTAAATCTTATTAATTACATTAAGCTTGCAAACCTATAGAATACTTAATGATTTTTGGAGTATCATTACATTCCCATTAGTTTTATTTAATATAAAAAAAAGTCACCCATACTGAAGATGAATTAGGCAAGGCTAATGACGAAAAATGAATTGATCCGATTTCCAACATTTAAATTCAATAATATCAGCAATATAATTTATTTATTCATAAGTCCAATTCTGATTCTATCTAATCAATATTACATAAATTTCTTTAATTCACTTTACAAACATTAGTTGATACGAATTTTTGATAAAAAATTGTTAAATCTTCGTTAATATTTATTTATAAAAAATTGTTAAATCTTCGTTAATATTTATTTTACTAACATATTTATTTAATTTTCTTTCTTTTTTTCAAAATAGCTTTTCGCCTAATCATTAATTATTATCTTTCAGGAAATGCTCCCATAAATAGCGGCTATAAATAAAATGGAAACTGTAAACGATCGTTTGAACTACTTCCAGCAATAATAACCAATCTTCAAGAATATGACAATTAATGAGATCAACCGAAAATGATAACATTAAAAAAAATTTGCAATCGGAAAAAAAAGTTCCAAATTAAAATTAAATACCTTAAATGCAAACAATATCAACAATGTCGCATATGCAATATGAAATTTTCATACTATATTATTTGAAAATAATAGCTGATTTCAGAATGATATTTACTAATTAACATTTTGTTCCCCTCTTTTTTTTTTAAAGAAATTTTAGGATTCTTAAACTGAAAGTAGTACTTGTACGGCTTAGCTTACAAATCCTGAAATAATTTAGAAAAAAAAAGATTTTTCTCGTATCAATCACCTATTTAGCGCAAATAAAAATTAACATCCCTGAAAGTTAAACAAACAAGTTTTTCTACCTTCCATTCGCATGATTCCGGAATTTTATTATTCTGAAATTGTTTCATTGTTGATCCTTCCATTCTTCCTGCTCCTCCTCGTCTTTCATCATTGTTATAATCATTAGTTATAGGATTAATTGCATCTACTTCGGCTGATGTTCGTAACATATGCGCTTGTTCAACCATTGCTTCACGTAATAATCGCTGCTGGAGGGCTATTGTTTCCGCTAATTTTTGCGGCATCGTATACATTGTTATACCAGCCCTATCAATTTAGGAAAAAGAATTAGTGCTAATGACTACTTAACTATTTAATTAATTAATCAGTTCTTCCTTTTTTTAGTTTTTTCTACCATATTTATTTTGGGATTATCATTACTATTTTATTATTATACATTATTATTATTACTGTTTGGAAATTTTCTTTTCCCTCTTTCATCTACAGCGTTTTTTTCCCATCTTTTTTTCTTCGCTTTAAATTAAATGAAAAATATGAATTAATTAATTAATTGAAAAATTTGGTGATACTTTACAAATAATGAAGTTTACATCGAGAATTCCCAAAAAAAAAAACAATTCGAATCATATTTTTTTTATGAAGTTGCATATTCCGACGAATCATATTTTCATTATGATTCATTTCATCAAACTAACAGTGCAGTTCATTTTTCTGCCATAACAGTTCATATAATAATTAATGAATAAAAAAAACTGAAAAATTTAACTTCTATATTTTACCTTTGTGGCCTATAAGTTTCATTAACCACTTGTGTTTTCATTGGTCTTCTTCTGTCATTCGATCCTACTTGTTCCTTTTCTTCATTTGCTTCTGTTGTAACATGTTTTTTCCCACTTTCTCTTAAAACCACCGAATATTGCGGTAGCCTGAAACTAACAAAAAATTTCGAAGAAATTTATGATGAATATTTGCGAGATATCTCTGAATTTCATTAATCGAGCAGTTTTTTTCATTATAAACTTCCAAATCTTTATCATGATTTTTTTTGTGAGTGATATATTGAATGGAAAATTATCTAAATTTGATTTACAAAGTTAAAAATTACCTAAATTTAACTTGCGGAATTTGTGAAGTGGATGGCTTTTGTGAAGCTATGCATCGAATCGTATCACTAGCGGGCTCATCTGATGTTGTACAATTGCAGGGTTGCATGCTACCACTGAAAATTAGCTATAATACTGAAATTAATTGTTGTTAAAAAATACAAAGTCGACGGTCTGAAAACTAAAAATTTTAAACAAATTTCAACTTTGATCCAGGTTTGATCAATCATTAGTACTGCATTCTATATTTTTATATGCAAAATGAATTTTACATGTAACATTAGTAATTTTTTTAAATGCAAACAAGAGATTTAACTAGAATTTAAATCGCTGATAAAATGAAATTTGAACTCAATTTTTAGTTTGAATAGCATCTGGCTTCAGTGGTGTACTGCGACAAGATTCACCAGTATTGTAGGCACTTGATGTATCATCCAATCTTCGTTTTACATCATCGTTGAATTTATATATATCCTGATTATTGTCTTCCACATGTAGCATCTGAAAATCCAATTAACTGCAAACATTTTACTGTTAAATTAATGAATTGTTCAAATAAATTCATTTTTGCAAAAGAATAAAATTTGTTTTTCACGGATTAAATCTTTAAATAATTCGTAACTGTAACTGAAACTTAAAAGCGACTTCACGGTTAGATGATAACATTCCGTCAGTGAGCAGAATAGGCTCGTTAGCCTTCTGGCACTCACGCTAAAAGGCGGATAATTCTAACCCCAAATCCGAATAGATGAAGCTTGTTTACTCTATAAGGTCATCCTCTAAGAGAAAGATACTCTAATCAAAACTAACGACTTGAGAATCTTGCTGTCATTGTCCAGCTCGTTAGGTCGTGACAAATGAACCTCAGAAGTAAAAGATGGGCCATTTCTGCGCATACCTTATCTATCTAAAAAAATTCACTGCGCAGACTCAATGAGTCCAATCAAATCTTCATTCGCAAAGCCAAGCCTCAACTACAAATTTATTTGTTTACAAAAAAAGATTATTTATGAATAAAAAAAATTCACATTTGGAAAACCACGTCCACTATCACTGTGTTTCAAAATGAGCCTATCACACTCCATTCGTATAGTTTCCATTTCTCGATGCAACGATGCTAATTCTCGTTTTAACGAACACTCACTTGTACATCTGAAAATTAAGTTTGAATTCAATTCACTTCATATCTTTTTCGGAAATTCTTTTGTTAACTGGAATTTAAATCATTTTAATCAAACCTTCTCAAACTACAATCAGATACTTCTGGTAAATCGTTTAGTGAGTCCACTGATTGATTTAAACTACTTGATATTGGAGCAGGTAACAATTCTGCATCCGAATCGGTCATTCTTGATAGTCCAGAATCCTAAAATAAATTATGATGTGTAACAAATGATTTCTTTGAAATCAAATGAATCGATACCCCATATGGGATATATTATACAAACAAATCAGATATTAAGAATGCAAATATATCGATAAATATAATCCCATAACATCTTTCTATTTTAAAATTTCAATTCTACAATGACGCCTCATTCTTTCCATTTCACTCTTTCTAAAAATTTTCTACGTCAAATTTTAGATGATTAATTACTACGGAAAAAAAGTGGAAAGAGATCTTCTGGATTCAAGAATATTTTCGTTTTTAAATAATCCCGAAATTCATTATAAACTAAAATGTGAAATGTTAAAAAACAATTAAACCTTTTCAAGGGTCGAATTGCTGGAATTAGCATCGGTGAGTGCATCTCTGTCATCGTCATTACAACCTGTTGGTTCCTCATTTGTTGGTTCCAACAACAAATCAAATTCGTCACTCTAAACATAAAAAATTAAAATTAAAATTTGCGAATTCTTAAATCTTATCAATTGTGGCTATCTGTTACTACTAATAAATTAAGCCCTTATACTGCATTATTATAATTAACACACATTCATTTAACTTCAAATAACTTCAAAATAATTAATGAAGTAAAAGGAATAACCGGGATTGAGCGGGCAAGTAGCAAAGATATTTCATTACCACTGTTACGAAACTGTTTAACAGCACCTGCACGACTGTAAATTGTTTGACCATTCACCTGTAATAATACAATAATAATGCAAATTTACTGCAATTATCACAAAAATTTTTAAAAAAATTTAGGAAAAATAACATTTTGAACATTTTTACTTTTTTCTTCGTCTTCAATTTTAAAAATTACTAAATTTTATTTTGTAAAAAAAGAAAAAAAATTTAATTTATTTCTTTGTTGTGTTCCCAATTTTTTATAAATAAAAAAAGACAAATATATACTTGCAATATTTGATCACCAGGCCTAAGACGACCATCACGATCTGCGACACTTCCACTTTCAACCTGAAGAATTTATCCTGTTAAATTTATTAGTGAGCGTCTGTATCGGATTGTTTTTGATAAAAGTTAAATGTTTTATCACTCGCACCCATAACCTTCCATTAGCATGAAAACAAAACAAAAAAACGAAATTTGGCTCACTCATCTTCTTATCTTTACCAGCAAAGGAAAGTTCTGAATAATCAAAAAAAATTTTTATCATCAATTTTTATTAATATATTATTCATTGATTTTAGTATGCACACAATGAGTCCATAACAAATGGAATTAGTGAGACATCTCATCTAAAATAAATATTCATGTTTATTAACCAAGAACTAAAATCTTGTTTGAATTTCATTTACTGAATGAATAAAGTCACAAGGTTATATCAATCTCAAATATTACCAATCACTTATCTTGATTACAAAATAGATATTAAAGCAACCTCGCCAATGAATATATCAGTATCATTCTCGTTTGCAGAACCGTAATATAATTTTAGGCCCAAACGTGGACAACTTTTTGATTTTTCCAATACAACCTCCTGCAAAAGAAATGAAAAGAAAAAAATCAAAATCAAATTAAATGGGAAGAAAGGAAGCTTTTCTAATTCTAAAGATAAATATAAACTTTCCTTTTTTTTGGAAAAAATCAACAAATTTTTAAACTCTGAAAATATAGTTAAAATACTTCGCAATATTTCTCTCCTAGCAACTTTTTGATTTCTCCCTTTTTGTAAAATAACAGCAGAAGCTTATTAACAAATGTTATTCATAAATACAACTTTTCTCGAAAGCAACAGTAACTCAAAAAAAAAATCCAAAAAGAAATTCCAGGAAAAAAAGTTTTGCCAATAATTAAATTTGGAGAGGACAAAAAAACAGTAAGAAATGTTAAGGATTGATGAAGGAAGGAGAAAAGATGAGAACCAAAAAAGAAAAAAGAAAAAGCTTACTTGAAAAATGGATTTGAAAAAAATTTCGTTAAAGGAGGATATTGTAAAACTAAGCTAGCCAATAATGACAGTATTTCTTTATTCTTCTATTTTTACAAATAATTTAAGATTATACTTTTTTTTGCTGTTTCCAATTTCACAAAGAATTAAGTTTGCTAAGATTAATTATTTTTAATAATATAACATACCAATATGTTATTGCCAAAATTATATGCATCAAAATGAGTAAAATTAAAGGTGAAACTGCCTACAGAAAAAAATTAAATGTGAAATTGGAAAAGAAAAAAAAGAATGAAATAACAGTCGTTTTTAAATATTGCAAATTGAAAGGTAAAAATTGCAAATTGAAAGGTAAAAAACACTAAGACCGAATACTGAACAAGAATAAAAAAGATTTAATAATAAATTTTTGACAAATAAAGAATTTTTAACCTGGAATCAAGAATTTAAAATTCAAAAACTAAAAGACTTTTATATCCAGTTGATTAATATTAATAATCAAGATATTAAGCCATATTTTGGCACAATTTACAAAAGCAATGCTAGCTAAATGTTCGATTCTTATTTACTGATTTTTCTTTCAGAACATAAGAAGAATATGAAGAAAAAATTTTGTTCATTTGATTTCAGAATATAAAAACAATACATTATTTGTAAAAATACGTAACTGTATTTTATTTGTTAATTAAAAAAAAAAATCGAATTCCATCAATTTATTAAAAAGAAAATAAAAAAAAATATAAAAGAATAGACTCTTTAGATAAAAGACTAAAATTCAAGTATCTGAAACCGAAAAAAACATCAACTGTCTTTTTATTATCTTATTGTCTTTTTTTATTATCTCATTTCCTTTCGGTTTAAACAAAAAGTTGCAACGGCAACAACTTTTTTTTAACACTGCAATGACAACAAAAGTTTTTTTAACGCTGCAATTCCTTAACAGCTAAATGCTGCAATAAATCATATTTTTATGAAATTGAATATTTTTCAACCTTCCAATTTTTTAACTAACAAATTTAAAAATTTTGGAAAATATATGTATAGCTAAAGATAACATAATTTCCAGGATTTTATAGGAAATGATTATTCATTGGTTTTTTCTAACAATTTTTTTTGAAAGAAGTCTTATTAATTGAATTTGCTTAATTATTGAATTTCTGAGATATCCGTTAATTACGACTAATTTATAGGGTGAATAACGATGATATATAATATTTTAAAATTTAAATTAGCATTTTGTTTAACTTTTCTTGGATTCAATTTTGCAGGATATATGAAGAAAAATAATATGTTATTGATTAAAATTATTGAAAAAAAAAAGAAACAAATATAACTAACCTCATATTCGATACCGCTCAATTCATCGTCACAATTTACATAATATGCTTTCATATGGTCACTGGAAAATTTTCAAATGGAAATTTCGAATTCTCAAAAAAGTTCAAAGACTAAGCCATTTCATTTAAATTTTAGTAATTCCTCTTTATATCTCTCTTTCATCATATCCCTTTACCTCTTGTTCCTCTTCCTCCTTCCTCCTCTTTTTCCTTTTCTTCCTCCTCAACTATCTTTCTCTCTCATCCAATTCTTCAATACGGTTTTCAATTCTTTTCAACGTTTTTTTATTTTTTTTTATTTTTTTTTGCTCTAAGATGTAAATGAAAATTCAAAAAAGCACTTTGTACAAAACATTTGTCGAAATAATTCATTAACATAGAAAAAAAAAAAAAAAAAAAAAAAAAAAAATTTTAAATTTTTATAATTTTAATGTTAAAAAAAAAAAATTTCAATTTAATTTAAAATAAATAAAAATTATATGTGTGTTAA
>JARVGP010001394.1:0-18712 GCA_029876185.1 Mansonella ozzardi
TTTTTTTTTTTTTTTTTTTTTTTTTTTTTTTTTTTTTTTTTTTTTTTTTTTACCGCGATATTTACCGCGTATTTGCCAACTCTTTCTCATAGTTTTCTATAATTCCCGAGATCATATCTTTTTTTTGTGTTTTTCGGTTATTTTTATTTTTTCCAATCAGTTTACATTTTTCTTCTACTTTTTTTTCCATCACTTTAGTTGATCAATTTTTTTTCAAATAATTCAGTTCTAGATTATGTATTGTTTGATTTCACCTCTACAACTGAATATGTTTTAAATTAATTCAATTCTAGATTATGCACTTTTTGATTTCATCTCTACAACTAAATATATTTTCAATTTAAACAAATATACATTTTGCATTTAAATCAAATCTACCTTTAACTACAAATCATACCTGTATGATTTGCTTCATTTGTTCATAAAATGTAAAATTCTACGGTATCGCTGCATTCTTTAAAAAAAAAAAATAACTTTTCTTTTCACACCTCAATATTCACTTCTTTCAGAGTTGTATACTTTTTTTTCCAAACCAAAAAAAAATAAAAAATGAAAAAAATTATCATTGCCTGACAATATTGAAGTTTTAATTCTATCAGCTTTTTAAATTAGAATTTCAATGCTATTTGTTTTTTAAATTGGAGTTCTAATTCTGTAAGTTTTTAATTAGAGTCTAATTTTATCAGTTTTTTTTTTTTTTTTTTTTTTTAAATTTTATTTTTATAATTTAATAAAAAAAAATGGTTTTTTTGNCTAGGGATGTTTTTTTTTTTTTTTTTTTTTTTTTTAAAAAAAAAAAAAAAAAAAAAAAAAAAAACATCCCTAGTACATCAGGATATAGGCTAAAACTCTCCTAATTTTCGCATTATATAATAATTAATTTATTCAACTCAATTATTTGCTAACTTAATTCAAATTTGATAAATTTGATAGTTATTTTCACACAATTTATGCCTCGATGTAAAAAGAATTAAGTACTACCTTGAACAATTAATAAATTTAAACCAATTTATTTGATATAGATTATAATTAGAGTCGAATATATAAACTAAATTTGAAATCAATAAATTGAATACAAAACTGCTGTATTTTCTTGATTGAATTCTTGATTAAATTTCCTCATTTGAGAGGCAATTAAAACGTCGCTATTGTTGATATTCTCAGTACTCTTACTTCATCATCGTACCACTCGCTATGAGTGCTAAATCAAAAATTACTCGGAAGTCTCATATAGAACAAGTATTTTGTCACCTATCGATGGGTTACTTCAGAACAAATATTCCCTCACTTCAGTATTCATCGTATTTTTCAACTTCATTTAAGCTGTAAAACAAGTAATGTCATCTTCATCATTTTCCCACAGTTCCGATCATCACATTGCACTACTAGCAGCTACTTCACATTCAGTTTTGAGGAGCAAACTTGAATTGTTTTACCGTGACTTCCAAATATTTCAGTTACAAGTACTTTCTAGTTTCGTTGGATGGCTATTAAATTAGCTGTTATACATGTACAAATCAATTTAGTATCAATGAAATTATGCGATTATTCAATCTGACTTGTCTCATTTTGATTAATAAACTCTTCCATGACCAATTAAACACTTTTGCTCATTCCCACCTTAATCAGATAATTTGCTACTAACTCATGCGTACTTTGGAAGAAAAGTAATATTCAAAGAGATGTAGTATTTAATAATTTCGTTCCAAACGTCTGTGACTTTCAAAGCAAGTACCAGTTTTTGCTAAAATCAAAGTTGTTTAATTCAATCCAATTTATTTATGATTGATGCAAGTATGCAGCAATTGGCAATTACAGACTTGTAAATGTATATATTAAAAAAATTGTAAAATCCAGTATGTCAGATTCCATCTCAGCCAGATTCTATTAGGCAATTTTTACTATATAACTAAAAATAATGAACTTGAGATTTTCTAATAATTCAGTGTGTTTGAGTCAAATACCGTTTTATTGTTGGAAATTTCATAATTTAAAGCTAACATCAAATGTTCAGGTTCCAATATTTGCTCTTTCCTATTAAAGATTTATGTGACCTCAACATCTTCTAGCTTTCTTTTGTTTCCATGAAGTCAAAAAGAAAACCTCTATGTACTACTTTTTACATCAATTATTCATTTGTGCCATATTATCAGATGCGCTGGATTGGTAAATTTAAGGATTAACTCGTGTTATTGGTGCAGTTGAAGTGAGGAAAATATTAGATGTCTTTGAGAAGTGGCAGAAGTTGTCTCAGAGAAGCATTATGAAGAAATGTGATTGAAATGTCAATCGTCCTGAATACGCTACTATTTATTTCTCTATCAAAAAATCTTATCACTAGCTGTCAACTCATTTGCACTAATGAAACTTCGGGGTTAGTCTTCACTCCTATGTTTTGATTTATATCCGGAATTAAGTTTGAATAGTTTTATGTTATCTATAAGATGTAAAAAAGAGAGTCATCAATGATTATCATTGATAAGTGAACTTATGTTCAACAATAGTTTCTGGTTTCAATATTTGTTGAACAAAGAGTTTTGGGCGTAAAAAACCATAAACTAAGAATTTGATTAAATTCCTCTTTTACATTTTTTCTATTTCCCAGCGCTGTGTGTCAAAAAAACAGCGCTCTTTATATGGAGGATATCAAAGATGTCAATCACCTATTTATTTCAGATTGAATGAGAAAAGAATATGCTTTGATTTCGACAGAGGTCGCTTTATTGATCAAACAATCGGCCGAAATTCGATATATGATATGGAAGTTAATCTTAAACAACAAGAAGTCTCACTGGGCCGAAGTCGAAGAAAACGTACCTTTTTTTTGCAATTTGCAATTTCTAGTCAATGATTTGCATGCTTCATTATTGAAATTCCATAAATAATTTAATATTTGTTATACTAATTAATGAACAATTATAATTTTTATTTTTGCATTTTCAAACAAATTTTGAAAGGCTTCAAATCTGAGCAGTATTTCGTAATTTTTTTTTGATACGAGTTTGATTCATTCTTCGAAAAATGAATTCGAAACTAAAAGAAAATTGATAAAAATCTTTTCGTCTTTTCATTCATTCTGTAGTGGAAAAAATGAGGGTCTGAAATATGAGTGTATTAGTTTCGTGAAAAGATAACAATCACTTCTAATTGCACCAATCATTTCTGCTTTATTTTTTGCTTTTGAAATTTAAATGGAGATTTTTTGGCAAAAATATACTTTCGTTGTCATTTGACTTGTTACAAAGTGAGGTAGTCCATTGGATGCAGAATTGATCCGAAATGCAGATTCGAATGTTTATCTAACCCATTTTTGATTTTTCGGACAAAATTTTCCAAATTAAAATTTTATTCAAAGCATCTCTTCAGCGATGAGCTTTTGTTGCACTTTTTCTGATTGTTTTCTTCAATAACTTATATAGTGCATGCAGTAGTGGAATGCTTTTGCGCGGACAGAAAAATTCTAATTTTGCGTTTTAAACTGAGAATTTAAAAATTTTCATGATGTATGTTACTTGCAGCGCGAGCATGCCGTGGTTATAATTTTTACCGTCGCTGCCAGAAGAAATACGTAACGGATTTAGCAAGATTAGAGTGCAGATATGCAAGATGTTCCGTATGCATTGCAGAATACTTACATCCGAGTTGTCCTTTCTGCCACGCCGATAGTTAGTATTTGCCTTGTGCCTTTTACATTACATCTGTGAGTGAGCATTTCCAGATCAAAGAAATGAATTTTATAAAACTCCTTAAAATTTTCATAACTTGTTCACATTTTGATTTGTAAAGCTCTTCAAATACTTTCGTTATTTGAATTTAAATTTAGAAATTGAGAGCAATTTTTGTTGCAGAAACAGTATTTTGTCCCGCTGTTGAAACATGTTCTTGTCCTTGGAAAGCTGGCTACGGTATGTGGGATTCCTGTAGGCGACAAATTAATAGTCGATGCTATGGTACTTCAAATTTCACTGTATCTATCATCAATTTCGCTATTCAATAGCACTTTCGGACATTACAATTTTGTTTTCATTTGTAGCGAAACAAAAGCAATTTTACAGATATCAACGCTACGAAATCAAAAAAGAGCAAAAAGAAACATCGGAAAAGGAATCGCTTCAGTTGACAAATGGACAATCACGCATTCCAATTTAACTTTAATCCATTCCAAAATTTCCATAACTTTTTTAAAGAATACCTTAAATACTTCCTGTCATCCGAAGAAAACGATGACAAATTATTATGCAGAAGAATGTCAGAGAAAATATCTTTACTGGGAAATATCAAGATGTGTAGAAATTTATCATATCTGACAAAAACGCTCTTACTCAATCCAGAGTAACAGCTGCGATTTGCATAAATAACTCAAAATTTATGTATATTTTTTGTTTAAATGATACAATAAACGATGTATATAGTGTAAACTTATTTGAAAACAAATGAAGCATAGAAATCACCGACGCAATGCATGAACTGCCAACTTCAGTACCGCAAGAGACGGATGTATGGGATGGAAAGAAAAGTATACAGAGCATTATGTATTTTCAGCGTAGCATTTTCAACATTAACTGAAAATGATTGACATTCGTTTCCAAAGTTTAGCACAAATTTCAATCTTTCATGTGCTTGCCGTAATCCAAAACCCTGAAGTTTCGGATCGAAATTCCAGAATTGATGGAGCACTCAATATACTCTTCCCATTATTATTAATAATGATTAATTACCATCAATACTCATACATTAGAATTACCTCTTCGAAACGTTACAAATTCTCGATTAATTGACAGCTTGTTAATTTTGTTAAATTAATTGTTTACGCTATGAGAGCATCACATAAGTACTTTGTAACGTAATTACGTTATAAAAATTACTGAGTGTGAACTAACTCCACTTGAACTCCAAAACATCTAGGTATTCACTGAAGTAAATCATGGTACATCTGTAGGCACACATAAGAATGACATCACTGGTGTACGAGGAAGGTTTTAAAGAGTAACTGTGATGGATCCTCTCCGACTGTATTTCAAACATGTTTGAATAATGCTATTGAGTAAAGAGCTGTTCAGGATTATATTCACAAACTTGGCAACTGAACACTTTTTGATAGGGCTATTTATTTCCAGGTAAAATCATCATCTTTTTTAAAAATTTGAAAGAAAAGAAATGAATCATTGACATTATGGATGTTGATAAAGTAGAAAAACTTATATTTTATGGCAATCATGAACATGATATCCATGACTATTATATATTCTTATCAGCAATTTCAGGCTGGAATTATAATACTTAACATATTAAGTGCATTGGCAATGAGCATTGCTGCATATTTGAGTTACATGGCCTATTTATGGCTTTACTTTCATTCATCCTATTTCTTCAGTATTGTACTCTAATGAGCAGAAAGGTAAACTGCAGAGTGTATTGAAATAATTAAATAAATGGGTAGCCAAATAATCACTTATCATACTTTGAAGGCACAAAGATAAACAGATCAATGAATCTAAAATATTTAAATGGCTGAAATTATTTTAAATTTGTATAGAATTTGAAAATGTTTGGTTGGATGCAATTAATATGCGGTTTTGTTGAGCTATTCTGGTCTAGCTATCTCGTGTTTTACATGCATTATCATTCCAACGATTGGCATGCATACTTCACCATGTGTGCTGTATCTTGGGAAGTTAAAATAACTGTTATCATTCATTATATCGATAGAAATGCCATACATGATTGTAAAAGAATAAATCTTTTAAAAAGGAACACTGCGGCACGATTTTGTTTGCTTTGACTTTTTAAAGTTCGATCTTTGGCAGTATTAGCCACATTTTTCAGACAATAGTCACTTTTTTATGTTATAGTGATATCTTTTATAGATTAAAATGAAGCGCAGTTTGAAAAATATTTAAAAGCTCAAAAAAGAACTAATTTGCAATTTCATCGATGAACGAAGAATTTAAGAGAAATGAAACTTAAGGTCAGAACTTGAATAATACGATAATAACATAAAAATTAAGTTAAATTAATCAATTAACCAGTAACAATTGCTTGGAGAGTTGATTTGATTCATTTCGATGCAAAATCAATTGACAAAATTTAAAACCACTTTCATAATTAGATAGAAAAATGAGGACTTGGAATGTGCAAATGATTCACCGGCATTCATCAGAGCAGTCGCATTATCAAATTGTCCACAAGAATGGAGCGCGGAAAATATTGTCATGAATTTATGATTAGCGAAAAATTCATAATCATCCTGCAAAAAGTTTTATGCGTTCATTTCAATAAATGATTGATAGCTCAGTTCAAGTTAGGAGATCACTTGGCAATTCTATACTATGATAATCTATAGATTTTCATATCATCTAAAACTTTCTTTTATGCAATAGTTTTAAAGAAATTCTGTAAAAAAATACTTGAACAACTTGATAAGCTCGAGCAAAAAGATCAATATCTACTTTCTGACATATTTCCATGACAACATCAGGAGCGAATGTATATGATAATTCACGACTGTTTTGCTTACCATCCTTTTACATAGAAGTCTGGATCCGACCTACAAGGTAATTTAAATTATTCATCTCTATTTTTAAAATAAAAAGACACGAATAGGATAGCATATTGTTGGGATAAGGAAAACTCTCCTTAATGGCAAAACTCGAATCCAAAATTTATGTATAGACCTAAATTCAAATAATGAATTTCAAAACTTGTTTTACTTCCAGAAATTGTGAAAATGCTTATAGAGCACAATATTTATTTAAGATTATGAAATCTTCGATTAACAATAATTATGCAATAGGAACCATAGTAAATCAATGTAAATGGATGGATTTGGAAGATCGATAAATCGAGTATTCCCCCGAAGCTGATCGGTACTTCTAAGATGTGATGATAAACCGTGGGTACATAGATTGTCGACAGCACTTAGGCTCGTAAATTGCACTGAATACTTTCTGAAAAAAACAAATAAATTTTAAAAAACAATGATCAAAAGAAGGGAAGGAAGCTAATCATTTAAATTCAAAGTACGATACCGTAAACTTATGTAATAAAAGTGATCCCCACAATCTGCAATGCTATTAACGCTTGCGAAACCTGCAGATATTTCAGATATCATTGTCAAATGGAAAAAGGTATTGAAACAAAGCTTTTTTGTTGTGTGGAAACAATGAAAAACAATTGAAGTAATGAATTAAATTTATTTGAGATCGAATTTGAGAAATCTTAATGAAGGATGAATAAATTTTTGGAGAACCTAGAACTTTTGCCACAACCGTACATTTTAATAGAGCGATTACATTCTTCGAAGAAGCCGTAGACTTGACTGATTACCGCTGAGCAGAAAAAAATTCTCCGAATACTTTAGTTGAAAAATACCAAAGATCCGTTCATTGCAATTGATGAAATGAGTTAAAATATGAAAATAAAAATTTCTACCAGAAGATTTTACCACTGTTCTTCACTGTTCTTTGTAATTCATGAATATGCTAGATATATGGCTAAAAATTTAAGAACTTTGTTTTAGGGGATCAAACTGAATAGTGAAGGGTATTTTGTAATAAAGCAGTAAAGATATAGTTTCAAGATTTAGTCTTCCACGGTCAGCATAATTGCCGAGAAATAAATATTTAACAAAAGGTGGAAGCTGCCGCGATAAAATAAACGAAGTAAATGTGCAATTCTGCAACATTCTAATTTTTAACAGTTCTAACAATTATTCGCTACGAATAAGAAAGTTAGTAAAGAAGGCCAGTGTGCAAGGAAAAAAGTTTGTTTTTTAGGACTCATATTCCTTTTTCGATCGAAGCAAAGGTCAGGAAACTTATAGATGATTATGATTTCATTTCACCCGTATTAAAGTGAGATATGAACAATGTGATATGGTGAATTGCCTATTGACCATATCTATTATCGCAAGTCGGGTTGGCGGATCAACTTTATTCAGTGAATTTCATGACAAAAAAAACTTCCTTTGCTAGAAAACATAAATGAATAATTTCTTGCTCATTCACTGTTTTCGTCAGACCACATCCCGGGCTGCTAACATTCAACAGCTTGCAAATTAATTCGTCTAGTCCAACTTTTGTGGCATACCTAACATTTTAAGAAGTCAGTGTAATACGCCTCCAATACTAATTCCATATTTTTGAATCAGTTTTCTAAAATTCCATTTCAATTGCTGATTTTAATTTTCATTATTCAATTTTTGTCTTGAAAGCAAATAGCAAGCAAATGAAATAAAAAGAAATGCGATGAAGTAATAAATCAAAAAAAAAAAAGTCCTAAAAAGTATTCTGAATATTTACAAAAATTTATTGGAACAGTTCATTTGTAAGCCAAACAAAAGTTCTATTCCAAAGAAATCACAGAAAGCAAATGTATTAATTTACACAGAAAACAAAATAGCTGCACAAAGTTCAGGAAAATGTGAAGTGAAACTGAACATTTGATTTCTTTTAATTTATACATTTTTAACACATGTTAAATTTTCGTGAAACTCGTTAAAATCGATGAGAGATCTTGGAAAGAGAAAAATAAGAGAAATCAAGATATCCCCAAGGAAGTTTCAGAATATTATTTAAGGCATTGAAATGTTGTAAAACAATGTGACATCTTAAGAATTTGCCACTGACCTCTGTTTGAAATCAAAAAACAGATATAGGCAGTACCATATATCAATGATGATTACAATATTAGTTTCATTGTTAAAGAATGTGAAAATATTTAAAATTTTTTAAAAAATTTGAATTTCTTTCATACAAACATATTTTCTTTTTCTTCACCACCTTTATATAATATTTTAACGAGCTTTTCATCAAAACATTCACACAATTAATTGTGTCAGAATTTCGTATCTACCACTAAATGAACTGTATTGCAAAACATGAATACCATACTATTTAAAATTAATATATGGATGTTTTTTAATGAGAAATTTATGAGAGGAAATGAAAAATCAATATCATTTTCACCAGTATTTCAATTCTAATGATTCTGTGATTGAATTTTAATTTCAACAAATTAAAAATGAGTAATCTTTCCAGTTACTCTCGGGAACACAATCAACATCACATTCCATATTCAAATCTTCACAAACATCGTGTTGATACATTCCGTTGCATGCCACACTGGTGATATGAAATTGGATTGAAAGGCTGATTTAAATTTTGTAAAATTTAACAAGGAGATCATGTAGAAGTATTATATTGATAGCAAGAAGTATATTTGGTAGTGTATTCCTTCTCATTAATTAATCAAGCAAAACTTTCAGCATGATTCTGATTACTCTTTAATTTGTCAAACCTGATGTCGATTGATAAAAATTCTTTTTATCAGTACTTTCGTAGTACTCTGATAAAAGCTAGAGTTACTTCATCACTTTTTTACTGATAACATATTATGACAGAGTTCTATTTTAGCTTCCTCAGTTATTTTTTTTTCTCGAAGATTTATCACATTTTATTGTTACTTCTCATTTTCAGGATCTGATGATAGAATCTTCGCGAATTCCCTCCATTTTTAGTTCTTTATTCAATAGGACGATTCAGGGCACATCATCCAAGGCAACAAAATTAAATTTTCCTCGAAGGGACTGTCAATATTGCACGGTTCGTTTATTACTGAAATCTGTCTGGTATTATTTTGTAAGTAAAGATGAGTGATATTAGTATACATGCTTTCCCTTTTGGTGGTTATCAAAATATTCACATATTACTGGCTCCTTGCTTAAAGTAGATGATCTGCTTTACTTTAACTTAATCCATTCCGTCTAAGGAATTCAAATGAAAAGTCCGACATCATATAGCACTGAGGCTGTACAGTTGGGAGGAAAGGAGAGGAAATTTTTCGAGCAATATTATAAATGATCCTAAACAAGCAAATTTATTCACATGTTGCAGGAAAGTAAAACTGATATAACAATACCTCGTGCTGTACTGCCCTCATCTCGATTGATCGCGAAATCTGAAAATAACAACAAGTTTTTACGACTTTTATTAGAACTAGAATTATTGTATGGAGCTGCTGAAGCGAAGTTACCGACTTATTTCACCGATAGCGACTGGATAAAATACATCAAAATGACTAGCATTGTCGAAAGATGCTGCTATTTGCATCAGCTTTATGAAAGTAGGAAAGAAATTGAAGGAAAGCATGAAAAAAAGGTATGCATATTGTTATTTACTTCGGTTGAAAAAGGAAAATTGCTATAACATTTGATTCAGTAGTAGCGATAAGATGAGCAGCTAGAGCAATGGCTAACATCAGATTAGTGTAGAAGATTCAAGATATTAGCAACTTCAGTTTTAAGATCCACTTTTATTACATCTTTGTTAATTTCAATTAGACAGTCCTTTTTTCATTTTGTTTTACAAAAAAAAAGAAAAAAAAAATTTTTTTTTTTAAAAAGACTTCAAATAAGATGTTTTCCAGATGCGCCGCGAATTGGAAACTGCTCACAATAGAAGCTCTCCAATCAAAGCTCTTTATTATTTCGAAAGAGAAGATTTTAGAAGTATTTTAATTAAATGATTTTATGTAGCTTCAAAGGAATTTCATTCTTCTTTTGAAGTTATTAAAACCATATTATTCTCAGTGTTGGAACATTTGCTTGAACAGATTGAGAGGAAAGCACACACAGATTCATTTTAAGAACTCGTGTGATTAAGGAAAGAAATGAAACTGGTTTTCAAGTAGCATAAATGAAGTCTTTAAATAGCTTACTGAAGAAAGCCATTACTGTGTGAAGTTTTCAGTAAAGAAAAAATGAAAAAAAAAAAGTAAAAAAAAAGTGAAAAAAACTAATATGTTTTGAAGGATTTGCCTACGAAGAATTTGGTTCTCGGTTACTGGCTGCATGGCGTTGTAAAGATTCGTTCCCGCCGTTGCTGGTTGATTGCCGTTATCTAAAAGATTTGAGCCATTCGACACAAAGAGCTCTAGTAAAGTATTCATTGCACTTCATATAAAATCCAAAGTAATTGAACTCAGATAAAGCAACGGAATGAGAAATATTAAATTTCTGCCACGGAGTGACTTTTATCAATTGAAAAATGTTACCTTTTATTTTCTTTTTATCATCGTACAAGTAGCGAGAACTTTCTCTTTTTCTTTTATTCACTAGTGATAATTTGATAAGTAGTCTGGTCATCCTCTGGTATCATTATTGAGGTACTCAGTCGACGAGTCATCACTGTAAAAATACTCAGTATACCAGTCATAAGAAAGGAAGTGGTACGCGCTTGAGCAAATTTTTTTTTCAATTAATGGAGGAAGAGAGTTTGTGGTACTTAATAGAAGATAGCAAAACGAAAATTTTTAATCTGCGCTCCGTATAACTCATTTTAGGGAGATGAAAGATCTGGTGCTTGATAACAGCTTGCAGCGAAATCCATTTCCAATCGTTTTTGTAAATTATCGTACTACGATTGACATCGCTGAAGAGGTTGTGAAGTAAGTTTCATTTTCTTTTGAAATTCGTATAAATAATATAGTTAATTGATATCATTCGCTGTGGAATATAAGTTTAAATGATCGTTTGATATCTTCAAACAAAATCCTACTAAGTTTTCACTCCATGACCATAGAAGAAATCTGAGTAAACCAAATCATAGTTGCTGTTAAGTTCATGGCTGCGAAAGCGTTGTTTGTCAAAATATCGCCCGTCTGCTGCTAATGAAAGCGAAGGAGGGTCCGAAGAACTTTCCGGTAAGAAAAATAACCAAGGACCGAAGGATCGTATCTGTGCTCCATTTGTTCCTGTTATTATATCGGCCACAGTTCGTGAATGCCTTGGCTCCACTAGTCCTGGTATGATTTTAGCAGCCTTTGAACAATCCGTATTTTATGAGGATCTGAACCTTTTCGTGGATTTAGCGATTTTTGTGTAGTCGATTCCTCATTTCTTCGTATGAGTATTATCTTTCAAATGAAATGGTTCGCTTATGTGCATTCTTCTCCGAATATTTAGGGAATTATGGTTTTTGGCGGAAGCTAAAGCTATATATTTTTTCGTACTGCGCTTATTCCGACTCTGATTTAAACTCCACTGAATATAATTGGCTTTCAAGTACTTATACCGATAAATTTGTTTTCAGAAGAAATTGCTTACATTAACCCTCGAGCTGCAGAATATTTACCGTTTCCGCTTTCAAAATATAAAGCGTTCGTATTATGTGCTACTCCAGACAACAAATTAGTGAATTCTGCTTTTCAAGCGGCCAAAACTGAGCAGTTAAACTCTTACAAACTGCCCATCACTAAATTTTTGAAGTAAACAAGAATCATTTATATAATAAACTTCATAAGCACTTTTGCTTTGTTTTTAATACCACATTATCAATTATAAAAGAATCTCTTTTGACAAATCCCACATTTGGCAATATGTTATAGCTTGGGACAGACAGTGGTTACAATACCCCTGCGGATTACAGCAAACATAATCCGTGGCGTCTACGCAACTGGTTATGAGTGGAAGACAGCATTCGAAAAGCATATACCTTATTTCAAAATCTTGGCTGGTAACATATATCGAAATCACGATAACGATAAAGACGCCATTGATGTAGCTTTTTAATTTATATTTCAACATTCTCTACTTGATTTAGCATGTTGAATTAATTCAAGATTTCTTATTAGATATTTCAAATGATAACATTCATGGATGGTGATTGGTACACGTTAAAGTGTAAATCACTATCACATCCACCCTTTCTCGTTTTAAGAGTGATTTCATTTAGCAGGAATTGTCAAATATATCTAATATTATCTAAGCACAATTTTTTTAGCACAGTATTTCAAACGAAAGGTTAGACTACATTTTTTATTTAATCGCAGTTGAAAAATTGCATTAATCAAGCGTTACTTTTCTAGGTTATAGGACAATGGCTTTCCGATGCTGAACGAAGAGGAAAACGGAAACGAAAGTTTTTCCATGCATATACTCGGGAGGAACGAAGGGCAGCACAAGCATTACAAAATAAAACCTGTCTAGAGAATTGAAATTGATTATTGAAACTACGATACCGCGAGCTGAACGACTGAGAGACTGAAACAATAAAGTATGAAATGAGCAGAAGATATAACCTGTCGCGAACGATCATATCGCGAAACCGCTAATAATTCAAATTGTAAATAAACATTAATGGCATTATGAGGCATTCAATTAATTCGTATGTCTTTATTGTGATCTGAAGTTACATTCTTTTGTATGCATGTAATTCCTATTCTGTCACCGTGTCGCTTCAAATTTGCCGCTGCTGTGCATCATCTATTGTCCATCATAAATAATTCCCTCCTTTATCATTTGACGTTATGATCCTTCTATCACGCCATTATTCCCTCTCTTTCTACTACTATATATAGATTGTCAATTTTCCAACTCATTTGTTTCTTCATTCATTTATGTTCTTATCCAATTCTTTCAACATTAAATATTTACGTCCGCGTTTGTTAATGCTTTTAATTGTGTTCGCGTTTGTTAATAATTTTAATAAAGATTTAATTACCCAAGTTTGAGGTGCTCCCGCAACTCAATCCAATCACGCGAATTCAATCCAACAATACAATAAACTCAACATTTCTGATGTGAACGTTGGAAAATATTGGCTAAGCGTCAACTTCTATCACAAGAATTCACGATATAACCATTTTAAAAAATACTTTTGTAAATAAAAATCCCTTCATCTGTGGAGTACTTTGTTTTTAATTTATTTATCATAAAATTATGCAGTAAACAAAAAACATCTCAAAGAATTGTTCTCAGCTATAGCATAACTTAAACATATTCAGTAATACATTATTACGACATGGATTAAATTTATTAAAAAGAAAAACCAGTAAGCTCATCTATGAAGTCAAATACTCAAAATCAAGTAGAAAAGAATAACACTGCCAAATTTCTTTTCTGGAAAATATAAATCGAGAAAGACTTAAAACTAATAGTATGGATTTCAAAACCAGTTATACCTACGATGTAGTCAAGTAAATCTTCGGGGGAAATGAACTCGAGATGGTATAAGTGTAAAATACAGATCGAGATGAAAACGACAGGCAAAATAGAAAAATGAAAATTACATCACAGTGAAAAACGAAACCAACCGAAACAATCCTTGAAGAAAAGTGGCAATGAGTGGGGAGACTAAATGGCATAAGGCATTGATTGGTTTGAGCAAAATGAAGTTCTCAAATTTTTTCCCATCCACTGCAACTTTTTTGGTGTACGGCAAACAGCCATAAATGGCATAAGTATCGCTTATATTTACAAACTATAAGAAAATGGAATTCTAAAATTCCCTATAAAAGTGTACCCAGAAATTTGTAGCTTCTTAGAAACCTGTTTAGCTAGCAGATGTCATTTCCATTGTTATAAAGCAGCGGAACCTTTTGGTAGTACACCAACTTTTCGTGCTAAATCAGCAAGTCGATTTCCTTGTGAACTTTTCTGTTCATCGTCAATGGTCTGCAAAATTGATAGTCATATTAAAAAATAATATCTTACGGGAGAAATAGTTCACTCAAGAAGTACATATCAAAGCAGATTAACCTATTCAGTGCATCGTATTTATAAATGTAAGAAAATTCAAAACAAATAGGTCAGTAATTCTGTATTGATCGAAAACATACTTTGCGAGTAACCGCTCGATATACAAGTCCATCTTCACCAACGTAAAATATTGTGAGGCCATCGTACCATCTCAACTTAAACAGGAAGCTTGAAACTTCATTATTTGTCTACTTCCTGAATAGTGGAGAAACGTCATACTGTACAAAATAAACTATGAAAATCGTAAAAAAAAGGAAATACCCTTTTGATACGATATTCATATTTGAACAGCATGGGATTCAACAAGGATCGCATCAATGAGACGTGTTTTATACGCCATCTTAACCGTACTGTTCCATCTTCTGAGATCGGTAATATATTCAAAACCTGAAATAACAATAACGAAAAAATTCCATTCCAATAACCAGCTATCACTATAAAAGAGCTTAAAATTCAAACGAATTAGAAAATAGACTTACTTCCATCTCTATGTGAGGAAAGCAAAACAGACACAATACACTAATCGAACCGAAATAAGTCATGAGTTTGTCTCGACCCCTAAAAAATGAAATCATGCAGCACAAGAAATGTAGCTAGCTGGTTTTCTATCAACAATCGATTGCATACCAAATATGACTCGTGATCAAACAAACTCAAAAAACCAAGGAATGATAAATTTTCAACACAATTAAGACCATTATGTGGAATGTTTGTAACAAATATTTTCTTAGTTTTAAAATTACGCAAACTGCTCCATTAAATTTTGTTACTACCTTATCCATACGAAAAATAACGAAAACCTATAAACATAGAAATGATTTACGTAATAGTCAACCGAAAAATCTCATCCCTGTAGACCACATCCGGTCTGTAAAATGTGTAATCAGGGTGCTCTCGAAAGAATCGTGGAGCCTGAAATACAACATCTAGTTATATTTTTCTATGTAATTAGCGTCTTCGGAGCTGCACATAAATGATTCAGTTGTACACCTGCTTCAAAAAATGATAATGGAACTAAAAAGCGCTTAAGCGCTCCATGCAACAAATTCAACGCATCAGTCATGCGCGGATGAAAATGACAGCGATTTACTAGACTTTTTAAACTTTTTTTGATTTTGATTTAATAGACTTTCAAAGACTTTTCAAAAATTTCAAATTGATAAAACCTTTTCTGATCTCCTCCACTACTATATGCATGTAAGACTAAAAAATTAGCAGAGAACACAAATTCCATATTATTTCAAAAAGGATACTCACTGCCAGCCTTACCAACAATAAAAGTTTCGCTTCAGAAAACTATACACAAAATAAAATTAAGAAAAACTGTTACCGTTATTTCTAATCTTTTCCGTATATGTTCCAATTGAAACATTTCTGGTCCTCTGCTACCTCTTCCATTACTATATGCACGTGAAACTAAAAAATAAGTGGAAGAGGGAACAGCGAAAGGAAGCAAATATCGCAATATCGTTCGCATTTGTGCCGCTATCGCTAAAGCTGCAAAGGAAAGATGTAAATTCATGCAAGCATATTAAAATATTGTAGGCCAAACGAAAAACATGCAAAAATTCACACGTGTGAATTAAAAAATTGCAAAAAAAAATACTGAATAATAAGCAGGAAAAAGCAAGTGTCCAGGAAGTCTGCACTTTAGAAATATAGAAACTTTATCCCTGATATGAGCAAACGTCAACGTCTTTTGCAGACACTTTGAATTCGATGACTTATAACACGGAATCAAAACTTGAGATGCTCAAAAATGATAGACTAATCGATCAAAAAAAGAGGCGTTTAATTAAACAGAAAAGTTAAAAGAAGTTATAGCAAAATACATTCACTTTAGTATACTAGTATTTAAAAAGTAATTGAGAAGCTACAACAGTTCTTAGTAGAAACTAACAAATTTCGCAACATTATGAAATTAACTTTCATTCCGTAGAAAAAAAAAAATTTATTGTCTTCCTTCCAAAATACTGGTAATTTTTAAGAATTTATGGTCAAAATCAACATCCCATGCAGAGAGAGTTCATTGCTGACCTTCGCCGTTTTCAATTTTCGCAGCTTCCTTTAGTTTTGACAAGGCAGAAGCATCTTCCTGATCATCCCGAGTTATCTGCGAAAAATTAAATTAAATCATAAAATTGGTCTCGGCAACAATCGTCAAAAACTCTTTTTTTTTTAAAATAAATAAGACATCAGAAAACTCTGCTTCCCAGCAAATTTCAAACTTTATAAATTCTAAAAAACTTTAAAGAGTCCAAGAACTACTGAATTTTCACAAACAGCTTACCGGTCGGTTATTAATCTTGTAAACACGTCCTTCCTTATCAAGGTGAATATCTAGAGCTCCTTCAACGACATCTGTATGCTGCAAGAAACAACTCTTTACCAAAGTGTAGTAAATTAATAAAATGACATAATAAACTTCGAATTCAGAATATGGCATTTATTTGCAACGATAAATTATTGATAACATTTATAGGCAACATTGACAAAAATGATTATCAAGCTCATACCTGATGATATAATTTGATGGCCAACACCCGCCAAAGAACTACAATGACATCACTGTTTTCATAAATGCATGACCCCAATTTCTACAAAATCACTACTTTGTAAGAGTGCTTTTATAAACAATGCTTTATGATTAAAAAAATATATAATTTTGTTCATTTATTATATGTCAGCTGTCAGCAAAATGAGTATTGGGTCTCACAAAACTATATATAACAAATAAAGAAAATTATATATAACACAAAAAAATTATATTATACCTCAAATTTGCTGGATGTTCGCAACAAACTGAAGTATAACTTGGATAGCGAAATATGTCTTACGAATTTATCTATGCCTCTGAAAACACAAAATCGAAACAAATGGTATTTCTATCAATCATACATCTGGAATGCAAACCCAGAGAATAATCACGCCTTTATCCATATTTGAAGTTGTTTTCGAAATTTGACTCAAGAGAAAGATCACGATGTTGATAGAATGAATGACTGAAAGGATTAACAAAAAAAGCAACAGTTTCAAAAGAATGATAAAGTGCTCACAAAACCGAATAATTGCCGGAAAAAAATGTTGAAATTTTCTAAACAATGTTTAAAACAAAGTATTCGAAAAAACAAACAATACTTGATGTGCTGATTAAAAATTAAATCGTCGTAGACAACATCCTTGGTACACAACTTTACAAATTTGAAAAACTCCTTTCGACTGCTCAAAAATTTTGGAACCTAAAAACATATCTAGTTCTTCACTACTTCATTCACCTATTTTATTCCACCATTTTTTCTCAAATATGTTAATAAATAAAATGGAGTTTTGCATACCCATCACAGAATACCACTAGGATAATTCATCAATTCTACTCCTATTATCCCTAGCGCTTATCAATTTTTAAAAAAAGATGAATGCAAAGCATAACAAAGAATATAAGACGAAGATGAGACGTAACCGAAGTTCAAATTTGAAATTTGTGAAGCTAAAAATGATAAGGAACCGACATCTGAACTTCAAATTTTAAGGTAAACGCACCAAGATATCGGTAAGGCAATCCACGTAAAACAACTGTTCTTTGGTTGGCAAATTCTCTTTGTTAACAAATATGAGACCCGCTGATGTCGACGGATGTTTACGAAAAGTGTCGTGCATATATCGGACTGAATCCAAAACAGATGATGCTGATTTTCGACATGCCCGGTAGTAATATGCAGAAGATTGCTGCTGCAACAATGAATTTTCAGAATACTTTTTCGCGTAGCCCAAATTCCTCGCCGCAAAAGAAAGAATTTTTAATTCAATGAATGATGTATTTAAAAAAAAAAATTAACAGGCGAGAAGATTCGGATGAATTTGGAACTCAAAACCGTTCAGTTAGAAGACAACAGGGAGCTGATGATAGTTTAAAAACATGGAAAAGACTGTTAAAAGTTTAAGAGAAGTCTTCCCAAAAATTTGCCAAAAAGTTTGTTTCCGAAATTTACTTGACTTTAATACATTACCCAACAAAAGCATGACGCTGTCGGTATTGATACAAATGAATAGCAGCCTTGTCGAGAAAGAGAGATTGATCTTGGATATAAGAACCGTTTCCACATCACTGCTGTAATATCTCAATGTTTTTTTTTTTTTTTTTTTTTTTTTTTTTAAAAAAAAAAAAAAAAAAAAAAA
>JARVGP010001395.1:0-16731 GCA_029876185.1 Mansonella ozzardi
TTTTTTGGAAAAAACTATTTTCTTCAAATTAATAAAACTTCCTGTTATCTCGCCAACACATACATATCTAAAGTATCGCGCTCCTGTATCAAACAAAAAATGCTTTCAGACTTCATTATGGTCAACCAAAGTATGAAGAAATAGTTTTTTTCCTTTTAAAATGTACTGCTTGAATTTCATGTAATTTTAAAATCATCGCTTACTTCATTTGTGTTGAATAAAATACTTAATTTCATTATTTAAATCAATCACAAATAACTAACATGGGAAAATCCTGTGAGGAAGCAATGAAATATGATGTGCGAACATTCTGATTAAGACCATAAAAATTTGTTGTTCCATTTGAAAAACGAATCAAATAGAAGATATCACCCGTTTCATCATCACCAGCTAAACCCCCCACTTCACCACATTTCCCAAAAGATGCGCAGGAATAAATCCTGAAAATATCTTTATTTAATGAGAACAACTCTTTCATTCCGCACAAAAAAAGGATTACATGTATTGTTAATATAGTACAGTACCCGTTCCTTCCGAACACAAACACTACACATCATGAAATGAGTAACATCATTTTAACATGGTATAATTGATTCCAAATAAAAAAAATTATTGATATTTCTTGAAATGATTAAAAAACTCACTCCTGGTCGAATGTAGATGTTAAACGATAAGATATTATTAAATAATCAGATGCTACAACAAGCAGTGCATTACGGGACATCACTGTCATAAATTTTATGTTTACTGAATCCAAGAAATGTTTTTGGGAACCATCATTACGTATTCGAATTATTTCATTCTGCAATTCCTTTTAATGTGTTAAGTGCATTCAAAAACTCAGAATTGATTGAAGGAAGAAATCGAAGTAAATTCGATAACCTTTCCCGTTTTAACAACATACAACGATTTCACCAACATATCGTAAGCAAATATCGTTGCACCATCTACCAGTACTGGACCAGCTGAAATGAAAGCGGTGAGTTTTCATAATCTTCCTGTTCCAATCAATTTCAAGTCTAATCATCAATATTCGCTCATTTCAACTATGTGTCGCTAATACTTTGCAATTTTTGTCATATTTGTTGTTGAAAAAGAAACTTACGCAGTGTGTAGTTTTCAATTGGGTCACCAAGCATACCATAATAACTGATATTGTTATTAGCCGTTTGATTGAATGCAATAAATAACGGCTCTAAAAAATATGATAAACAAAAGAAAAAAGATTTAAAAATATTGCAATCATCATGATTAAGAAGAAAACATTCAGTATTTAAAAAACGGATAATCAATCAATATCTTCAGTTTTTATTGAAGTCCTTAAAGAATGCTAATATGGTACCAGTGAGTGAAGGAAATGCATTATTGATGGCAGTAACATAAGAAGAACATATGGTACTGATGCAAGCTCGAACAGATGCATGGTACTGCAGTCCAGGAGAAATCGGTATCAACAGACTAGTTTCAAAAAGCTGTGTAAATTCCGCCGTTGTACTGCCGCTCTCTTCGTCACCAATTATGCGACATTCATAATGCAAGTTACGCCATTCGTTTTGTGCTAAAAGGCATTTTTTTCAAAATTTATTCAAATTCACTTTGAAAATCATCCATCGCTTTGAGCTTTCGGCGATATGTCAATAGAATAAAAGTTTTTACTGATTTCAGAACTGATAGATTCTTTGTTGTATGAATAAATTTTTTGATGCCTATTACAAAATTAAACTGAAAAAAATTGACTGCTATCTCTAAAAGAATTACCTTGGAATGGTAGTAACATTGGAGATTCCCAAATAACTCGTGCAGTGCTATCAGCTGTTATAAGGCTTATCTTGTTTGGCGAAGGTATTGTTATTGGCATCGGACTATCACGTAAGAATGTAAAATCAACAACTCTACCCGCATACAAATAGCGATTCAAATGTATTGCCTAAATATGAAAGACTCCAACTTCGACGAACAAAATGATTTGAAATTCAAAAAATAATGAAAGTATTAACTTCTACTAATTTAATAGCTCCTTTAATAAGTGTCATACATTGAAAAAAAAAAAAAAAAAACACATATCAACCTTTTTTCCAACATCATATTCTTCGCCATACAAGCAACTATCCCAAGAATGTGTATCGCCACAATTAGTTGATATCCAGAATAACCGTTCTTCAAAAAGATGAGCTTTTTTGATGCTGCCATATGAATTATCTACTTCAATATTCAGCCGAAGATCAGTTACGGATTGATTTACGATATTTATTGCCAGAACAGAGCCAGTTTGTGTAAGCGAAATCAATCTTGAATTTTCAGGCTCCGCTTCGATTGCAAATGCAAGAGTGGGCATTTTTTCTGTTGAGGAAAATGGAAGAATATGTGGAGCATCTAGTGGAAATAAGGGTATTGAGAATACTTCGCCACCATTTAGTATGCAATATATATGCCTGTAAGAATATCCATTCTTTTTGAGTAAAATAATTTTAATATTGCAACTGTTTCTTATTTAATCTGGATAACTTATAATAATTATATGTCAATTAGTAAAAAAGCTTCTCACCCATTCCATGAATCAATCGAAATATATTCAATATAATTAATTGTATTTGTTGTCAAAATTGTCGAATTCTGACATTCTATCAAGCCACATCTAATTATGAGAAATTTTAAATACATTTGTATAAATTGGAAAATTCTCTACCAGCTCAACTTAAAGATCCATCTTCAAAAACTATTTGTAGATAGTAATAACAAATGTTGGGATCGTTTTGTTGAACAGAAGTCGTCAAGTAAATCAAAGTTTCATTCTTCTGATGCTGAATTGTGTAAGACTACTATTAAAAAGATGGCTAAGGAATGAATCACCTCAGGATTCCTTTCTTAAATAGAACGGCATATACCGTGCCTTGCATGTGGTCAACATCCATATGCACAATTGCGGTACCATCAGGTGACCGCAACATTCCGCTTGACATCTCATCACCAATAATTAACCAGTAAATACTACCGTCATCTAAGGCAATCAATAATCGTTCAGCTGATACAGAGCATAGCGCTATAAAGATATGTACAAGTAAAACACGTGGACTTTTCTTTTTGCTTCTATTCTTCGTCAAACTATTGCAAGAGTTACAAACAAATTTTAACACAGTTTTTCAGGAATCTGATTAGAATTATTAAATCATATCACTGAAATAATCTTTTCAATGATGATATAAATGCAATCAAGCATTATAGCATTATATATCTCTTACATTAAAAAAAACAATAATGACAACTGTCATTTATTGTTAATGAAAGTAACTAGCATGATTTTTCAATAAAATATTTCTCATAAATCAGTTACCAGTTATAGATCTGCTTGGCTTTAAGTCGAATGGAATTAATTTTGGATCATTAAGCATAGCATAATCGTCAATATCATAAAGTTTCATCAATGAAGTACCATTAGTGAAAACTAGCTGCGCTGCTGATTTTGATTTTCCTTCTACAGAAAAAATGTGCCATAAATTAAATATTAACTTCCATTAATTATGTTTGCTATCAATATCAGCAAGTTCAATCTGATCTTAAGATCCGATGCCAACAATTTTTTTGTCACCTGTGTTAATAAGGTCAATTTGTAAGGATACAGTAGCAGTATCAGTGCCTGCATAGCCAATTTCAACACGGCAACAATTATCGGTAGGTACTCCTTGGAACAAATAGCAGGTATTTTCCACCAATGCTGTTGAGATTTCTCTTTCATCAAGCGAGTAGAGTGAAATCTGCAAGATAAGATGTTCGATATTTTAAACCCATATCGAGTCCGTTTGAGATAAACACCAAATATCAAACGAAAGCATACATACTTTATATAAACGTTTCAATGCGCTTTTCCAGCAAACTACAAAACTGTTCGCTGATATCTGCAAGTGTGAAATGATTGTTGGAGGCAATGGCTTGATATTACCAGTGTCGTTCAGAAGAAAACGATGTATGGAAGAGACAATAGTGTAAGTCCGCCAAGATAAACACAATCGAAGCTGTAGACCAATTCATTAAATAAACGAAAAATAATTAACATCCAAAGCTTCCTTGATTACAATATCAGTCAAATCGAGGCCATTAATCTGTAACTGATAATTATCGATGTTGAGAAAAAATTACCTCTATTTCTTCAGCGAAAACCGAAGGTACAGTTATAACTGCTTCCAGCATCTCCATCTTGAACATCTGAAGGAAAATGTTTTCGAAATTTGAAGAATCAGAAATAGAAATAAGATGAAGTTTAATTTCAGAGGTTAGTTATGGTATTAAAATGTGGATAAAGAGGTACATAATTAAAGTATAAAATATGTCAAACAGATGCTTTCAGATAATGTTATTTTTACAGTTTGTCTGAATTTTGCGGGAAATAGTCGGATATTATTTCTATGTATTTCTATGTCACTTGCAAAATGCTACATTTCTTATATTTTTCCGAAATTTAAAACCTTTTCAGAAACGGTTGTATCCCATGAAACAGAAGCATTAGCTGGACGACTCTGAACAGCCCATTGTACATCATCTAGCAGTATGTCACTGATAATTGAACTATCATCATTACTTAAACTCCAAACTGTATTTAGGCCCAATGGTGAAGCACTTTCGATTACAACTTGCGCACCATTCAGCAAACCTTCAATTGATAACATATTAACGGTCTTTGAAACTGAACAATAATGTGTTTAATGAATGGTGCAAGGAATCTTTCAAACAACCCCAACAAACTTCAAATAAGAAAACTGACCTTACTGACCTTGTAAGTGATGGAGAAAAATATCGGTAACAGCCCGACAGCCTTGTAAGCAACTGTTTGTTGGAATCAATTGAGCACAACGCTCTAAACAAGTCGAATTTGTTGATTCCAAATCTTGACAACCACTGTGACACTATAAAAATTCAATTTACTCTCTATATCATTCATCGTTTATCTGTTGTTTTTACTTGAAGTTAGCTATGTAACTTTATCTAAGATTCATTTTTCTTCGCGAAATTTAATTTAATTTAATTTAGTTAAGAAAAGGTTCACTTGAATTAAATTAAATGAATTGTATAGCTTTCCACTGTATAATCTATGAATGAGCAACGATAAGTCTTAAAACATGTAAGTGAGATCTTTCTGGTATGCTTTTTTTGCTATTGCTTACAACCTTTCATGCTCATTGTATAATGGAATATTACAATATTTTACATTGATTGAAACAAAACTTACCGCATTAATTCGTTGATTTAAATTGATTTCGAGTAGCGAATTATCCCAATCAACTGCTTCACGAGCGAGTGCAACCACCTGGAAATCTTGCCGCCGATTGCATAATGCTATGACATTTACTTACGTAAGATGTTTCGCACGTGATATGTTTTCTAGTATTACTTATGATTTTTGATAAGAAAATGATGTAGAATTCTTACCAAATTTCGATCAACACATTGAATTTGACATTGATCCAGTGAATCAGAGAATACAGTTGCTGTTGTGGTGCTCATTAGCATTAAATGTAAGGAAACAATCAAAAGCAAATAAAGCATGAGGTACAGATGGCAGTGAAAAAACATGAATGATGCCAGAGACACTTTCTACAGCTATCATTGATAATATTACCCACAAGAGTGATACTCTTCATTTATACTCTTTTAATATCATACAAATATTGTCAAACTGAGATAAACAAAGAGCACAATTCAGGAAAACGTAATATCTGAAATAATTTCAGAACAAACTATTATATTTAAATTTAATTTTTAGGATAAAACAATATCAGTTTCGTAAAAACCAGTTCTTTCCCTCTCATTTTGAGGAGAAGTTAATTTGTATGACCAATGAGCAAAACAGTGAACCAATGACTATATCGTATTATGCTTGTGCGTCACTTTGCAAAAAAAACAATACTGGAAAATTAACAAGGACATCCCTCATTAAATCTTTAAACATTGATTATAATATTTAACTTCTAGTAATAATATAGGATATATGAATTTTTGATGAAAGAATTGATCGTTATATGTTATCGGAAACAAAAGTTTTGAATTTTCATTTCATGTTCATATCCCTTTATGTATACGGGTTATTCGAAAAGCAGGGCAATTGTTGTAATATGTAAATCATGTAACTTTCAAGGATTCATGAATTCCATTACATGTAATTAGCACGAATTATCAATTCTTCGTTATTCTTATGTAATTAATCTTGTTATTTTTTGTTCACTTATCTTCCATACCTAAAAACAACTGATAAGATCAATAGGTAGCATGAAGCTATAGCAATAAAGTTATATTGATCTGCCTATATTTGATATCTTTCTTCATTCCAGCTGAAATCGCCTTTTCCCTCAACTACTACAGCACACCGATATGAATCATTGAAGCAAACTAAATTGGATCAAATCAAATCATAGACCAAATTTTTGAATGACTGAGGATAGTCTTTAGTTTTCTTCAACTACAAGTTGTGATAAAAATGCTTCATTTATTTTTAAAGAGAAATTCAAAATTTTAGTCTTATACTTTTCGAGGAAGGATGAAACAAATAGGAATAGATGATAAATGATAGAAAAACAATTGATGGGAAACAGAAGTCATTAACATGTCCAAAGAAGACCAGAAGTGGGCATACAGCTGTAAATGAAGTGAAATTTCGTCTTTTTAACAAGTTTCCCCATCATCGCTATCATTTATAGACGTAATGGCAATTGTCGCGCTCCCTACAAACATTCTATCGTCTCTAACATTTTTCATTGCCACATCACTGCTGTTACCATCGTCCAATCAAAACTTCTACGAAAATAAACGATGAAAATAACTGCTTCTCTGTTAAAAAAATCGCCTAACATACAGGTAATCTTTTTCGATTTCTTTGATTACTATCCTCGTAAAATATTAAACATTAATTCAATTCATTTTCTTAGAAGGAATTTTATAAATTATTACAATTAATCCAATTATAATGCAATAATCTTGTTTATGTTTCATTATGTGGACTACTCAATTCGACCAATCTCGGAATATGAAGATGAAATATATGCTGTAATGTAATATTGACCGATTCTATCTTATTTATAATATGAAGGTGTATAATTAATTTTTACTATGCCTAGAGGAATGAATATTTAGGGATTTACTTGTTTAAACTTAACAAATAACAATGACTCAATCAAAATTAACGCAAAGATCGTATAATATGAATTCTTGCTATCAGTTAATCTGAGGCGCTCATACTTTTCCCATCGTATTCTAGCAAATTTCATGAACAAAATTCAAAGATAACTAGCAGTAATGCTTCCAGAAATTTTATTGTAATTGTGAAATATGTTTCATAATTCAATAGATTTTACAATTGTAAAAGCATGCGAGCACGAAACAAAATATTCACAAATATTTTACAATTTTGAAAACTGGAATACAGCTACATACACAGCTATACTTTCACTTGTTAATTATCACAAGTTATTTTTCCTTAGGATGCGGTAACCATCGTGTATATCATAGCGTACAAATAATAAAAAAAAGATATGAGATAGAATCCAAGTTTAATCCAGCCTTCTCTAAGTGCTTTTTGAAGTTCATTTTTGTTAAGAATCGTTGTTGGATCATATATTCCTGGTCCAGACATCACAGGACGTTGAATATATCTGGAAAAAACAAATAGTTTATACGAAGACATAGTTTTCTTTTTCCTTAATGATTCAGAATTCCAAAAATTACTACGCACAACAAAAAAACATCATAAATTAACCGAAGAATTAAAAAATTACATACCTATGAGCGTGATATGCAATAAGTGGTATGTTCCAACAAAGCCCTCCAAGTTGAAAAGACAAGCCAAAAAGAAATGTAAGGATAATATGAAGCAAATATTCTGGTAAAACCAACTGTAAGAACTCATTAAGAATCGCGGCAGATGTATTTTAAAAAAATAAACAAAATATAATAATGTTTTTATGGAGAAGCAAAATATTAACATACAAATAATTTTGGAAAAATGATGCTGATAACTTGAACGATATTCCTTAATTATGATTAAGAGTTCCAAGAACTTAAATGAATACTAGCTCAATCTAATTTAATTTTTCAACAGTAATAATATTACAATAATTTTTAATGACCAAGAAGATAAAGCAGACCTGGTTTAAACTGTTGCACTGATCTATTGGATTTTTGTAATCTGTTTTCAGTTCATCAACACAAATAACCTTAAATAAGAATAAAATGCAAAGTTTTTAACTTGAGAAAATGTTCTTACTGTATTTGCAGTGCTGCATTCATCTTGATATTTTCATATTATATTAATTGCTTCTATATATACAAAATCACTACTGAAATAACTGTATGTCTTTCTTATTTGCCAACCAAGTTTAAGTAAAAAGCTAGAATGCAGGTAATCAAATTTTAAATGAATTTTCATTAGTGTTGAAAAGTTTTTGCAAAGCTCAACAAACAATTCTGATGCACTTCTGCAGAAGTATTCCCTGTGATAGTTATAACACATGTTTGAAAACTACTCACACAATCAAATTAAGGCAATTCAGAAAGAAAAGAAAGCCAAAGCAGACATAATATGACATATCCGCTTTTTTGCATCCTTCATGATAAGCATCTGAATTCGCATGAATTCTGATATTCTTGAAAGCATTATAGTTAAACTTACCGTAAATATGGCGAAGAAAATGCAAAATGCCACAGCAAATAGAGCAAAAAGATAACAAAATGCAACAAATGTGAAAGCCATTATAGTCGTCGGCTTTAGAATCCCAAGAATCTGAAGCATCAAATTCTTGGGAAAATATCAAAATGAAATAAATATAAAGAAAAATGACAGCATACATCTGAATAAACAATCTTGTCTAAATTGTTCGCTTCAACAAATTAACTTTAAAATGTATTAATTCCATATCTATGCGATAGGAAACTGCAATAAATCGTCAAATTATGTTGTGGTAAATTTTATAGAATTCATTCGTCATTTTAAAATAGTAAGGCAAAATACCGATAATTTAATCAGCTTGCTAATTAAAGCAACAACTATTATGAGCATTTTTGGGAAACCCTACGCCGGATAATTCCTACTATACTAAATGAATAAAAACTCCCTGATAATACAAACAACTTATATAGCTGTCAGAACTTCCACTTATAATTTCAAGCTCTTCCAACTTGCTAATACTTCCCCTCTTTCTTTATTTTTAAAGCAAAAACTTATAATCATAATTTTTTGTTCTCAAAAAAACCTTGTCAAATCTCTACTCGTCAATTTAAAACAAACATAAATGGCTTACATCAAAGCTGTATAACTTCAAGATTAGTATCAAACAATATGTTTGTCGCTTAGTCTCATTATTTCTTTAATTGATATAAAGGCAAAACGAACGAGTACCAAATGGTAGAACACCACAGCTTTGAGACTTTTGGTATATTTTTTATCAAGTATGATCCTGAAACAACTTGAAACTTTTAATTATAAATTTTAGTCCATTCAAACTAGTACTGGACACAATCCTGTTGTTACTATTATAGATGGCAAAGATATTAGAAGGTGCCATAAAATTGAGGTGAGACATTTTACCTTTCGTATAAAATTATGAGCACATTTATTTGAAATAGAAATTAAAATACAATAATAAAGGCATAATGAATAACACAAATTTACAAATACCATCAGATCAGTAATGCAAAAAAATCATCTAAATTGAGAGATTGCCATATATTTAATATTATCTTCTTCTCAAATATGGCAATATAACAAAACTATTGGTAATAAATTACTACTATTATAAAATAGCAAAACTGACCACTTTGCAAGAATTCAATAAAATAAAATTTTAATAAAGCCTTTCAAAAATTTACATACGATAATCACCGAAAAAAAAACAAATACATTTACAACAATCCTATTAGTGTAACAGTAAAGCAGAAACTATTTACTAGAAATAAAAATATTTTATCAAAATCAAAATTTTTTATTTGAGAAAAAACATGGGCAAAAAAAGAGACTAAATACTATTGCCAAACATAAAATTATAACGTAATAAATGTGCATTTACATAACTTTTGAAGTTTTTTTTTTTTCTTTTCTGAAAGATGATAAAAATTATAAGTGAAAAATCTTCAAATCTTTAACTGTTGCGCAAATTTAATCGTTCAACTTTAAATATAAAAGAAATCAACTTAGAATTTAAAATATGTGCACAAAAATCAATTCTTCATTGCATTATTATTGATATCACAATTGTATTAACTTATTCCAACAAAAAAGTATGAATGAATGAGAAAAAAATTCCACAAATGAATTCTATAAAAAGTTCAAACTCTATAAATTCTATAATCGAACTCTATAAATCAAAAACTCTATAAATTCTATAATTGAACTTTATAACCAAAAAACTCTTTAAACAACTATATAAAATTCACAAAGTCTATAAGCAATACAACTCATCGAAATAGCACTCTGCAAGTGTTTGTTGTTCCAAATGCATTCAACACATCTATCTTTTTATTGAACATAATCTTTAAATTCATAGCTTCAAACTTGAAAAATTGAAATAAAGAAAATTAAATTTGATAAATTTTACAACTTTAAATTCCATAAATGTTTTACATTTCCTATAAATTTGACAAAATATACAAACTTTGATCTTTAATCTACTTAGCCAACAAACATTTCCAACAACGTATTTGTACAACTTTCTCAAAAGCTGCAACATTGTAAGATAAGTCTAGCACGATTGCTATTTGTGCAACTATAAGAATGCATTGATTGGTATGCTGTGAAAATAAATAGTGGCAACGAGAATATAACTTTTGTATGTTCGAGAATAAGTGTAACTCTCTGAACTTTGAACTCTATTCATATAGGTTTTCAAGATTATTGATACGATTTGAAATTTTATTTTGATTAAGATTAATTTTTGAGTTGAAATGATTAATCTCTTCAAGTACAGTAATCTTTTAATAATTGTCTTTTAATATGCAAAAATTAAGTAATATCAAAAAATTGAAATAATTTTTTCATCTAGATATATGTAGGAAAAATATCGTACAGAGCTATAAATGATAAGAAAATTTGAAACTATGAGAAAGTATGTGAATTTTTTATTTGAATTACTTGTTTACTGAATTGTACGAATTTGAACAAAACTCGATAATTTAGATAAAAAGAAACAATTATTAAAATGTTGATATATGAATTGTTTAATTAATAATCTTAATTTTAATCTTAATCTAGTGAATCTTAGGAATTAATATTAAATCAAATTTTAAAATTTATAGAAAGATTTATGAATGGTATTTCTTGCATTTTTCCAAAAAAAATGTTGGCATATGAACTGTGTTTGTTTAAATAATCGTTCGGAATCGTAATATTGAGTCAAATTTTAGAATGTATATCGTAATATTGAGTAAGATATAATTTTAAGATGTTTCTTAACAATCGAGATTTTTTAAACTATAATAGTTTAGAATAAATTGTGCAAATTTCTGCTTCATTATTTATTTCTATATCTATTAGTTTAGATATGATTGTCAGTTAAAAATTATGAAAAACATATTTATAAGTGTTAAATAATTTATCAATATGTATGAAATTGCTTCTTTCTTAATCTCTGAAAGATTTTATTGAAGTGGAATTATGATTGATTGATTGAAATATTATGGAATTATGATTGATTGATTGAAATATTATGGAATTATGATTGACTGATTGAAATATTATGGAATTATGATTGATTGATTGAAATATTATGGAATNGAATTATGATTGACTGATTGAAATATTATGGAATTATGATTGATTGATTGAAATATTATGGAATTATGATTGATTGATTGAAATGTTAAGCTTGCTTAAGAAAGCACTAATTAATATGCAGTAGTAATACTAATAAATAAAGTTGGGTAGAATTATCACATTGTAAGTATTATATATTTTAGATCAAGTAATGGAAGGCTCAACGTCTTGCACTTCCGATAATGATGTTACAAATACTTCAAGAGAATCAGAAGCTGTATGTTTTTTTTTTTTTTTTTCAGATGTTAACTTTTGATATTTTTTTAATTTGCTAATCTTTAAAATATTCCATCTTTCTGAAATGATTTTTTATCGAACAATGCGCGCCAGTATTTGCAAAAATAAGGCAATATAAATTGTATGAAAATTTAAACAAACTTCTATTGATAGTATTCAAATGCAGATGATTGAAATGCGTAATGTAACGACACCAGCTTCAATTAACAACAATTCATCATTTGCAAATGAAGCTCCGAGTCCTTTGGGATATCTGGATCCACACAGGTTGCATGGAAAATATTCATTTCAATTCAAAATTTTATTTTATTTTCTTGATTAAATTGCATTTGTTTTTGTTATACACATAAATATATAAGTGCACGGTAGATAAGCATATTGAGCCGTCTTAAGCTTATTTGCCAGATCTCTTCTCTGAGAGTTAAAATTTAAATGTTAAAATTTCTTTATTATTTTATAATTATTCAAAGTTTCTTAACCAGTTCTGTAATGCATGGATTTTATTGCATTTAAGAATAAGCAATGCTTTTAGATTGAGGGATATGGTGGTCGATAAACAAACAGCATGCCAAACGCAAGTGGAATCTTCATATAAGCAATCTGTATGTCTTGTTTATGAGCTGATGTTAAATGAATAAACCTGGGTTCTATTTACGCCAATCAAAGTTTCATAGAAAACTCTGTCTTAATGTTAATTTGCTATTACTCACATTCTTGCAACTTATACAGCTTACGGCCTTTTCATTCTTTCTTTTTATGATTCAGTTTCTTTTAGTTTCTTATTATTTGTTGAACATTGCAGTATTGGACGCCTTCGCCTGCTGATCCTTCACAGTCACCGTCATCAAATATTCGTACAACACCAGCCAGTTCAAATTCTCCAATAACACCAATTATGCAGCCACCCAGATTACCAGGTAAAATTTTAAAAAATTTAAACAATATTAATTGTGTGCTATGCAACATGTTTCTAGCAGTGAAATTAGGACTTTTTTTTTGTTTCAGCAATTATAAAAAATATGCTTGTTACGGAATGAATAAAAGCTAATATTTAAACATATATTAAAGTTATTAAGCAAATGAGGTAGTTCATCATTCCTTTTCTTCTGTCTTTTCAGGTACAGTGAGAGATTCAGCTTTATTATCTCCAAATGTTACACGCACTTCAGTACAACAGCAATCGATGGGGATGTGTTTGCCAGGTTATCTCTTGAAAAATTCTGCTTTTATTTTAGCATTACAAATTGCCTGTCATTTAGAAATCCAGTTACATGTATAGATGTTGAGATTTTGTTGCAGTGCGTAGCCCATTGGGAAGTCCAAGTGGTATGCATCCACCGCTTTCGCCGTTCATAAGTCGGCCTTCCTCCAATGCTTCCCCTTCTCCATACATGCAACCACCACAAACTCCCATCCATTATCAAGCAAATTTGCAAAGTCCAGCAGGTTAAATGCTTTTTTTTTTTTTTTTTAAATTGGGGTTCATTTTAATTCAAATTCATGTTGATAATAAGCGAAAACAAAAAATATACAGAAAATTGTTTTTTCAAGAAACTAATATAATTAGATCTGAATTTTTTTCAATCATAATTTTTACCTTCAGTGATTCATTTTTTTTTCGCAGTTATAAAGCAAAAAGCTTTCGAACATTATGGAATTTATACAACATTTCCATGCCATTTCAGACGAGGCTGGACAGTTTAATGAAAAACATTTTGTTATTACAAATTTTTGATCGTAATTTATTATTGTTAGAGTAGTAAATTTTCTGGATCATTAAAAAAAAATTAGTTTTTATCAAAACAGGGATGGTACCACCGAGTCACGTACCCCCTTCGTCTCCTTGTGGTTCATATCCTCCACAGCAACAATTTTCCTGTCATACACACTTGCAGCAGTCTCAGTGGGCAAATCAACAAACTCAGCAGGTAATACTGAAATTCACGTTATCTAAAATACTAAATTATTAAAATAGATTTTTGAAGTTTTTCTTATATAACTTCCGTAATTCTATCAAGCTTATCTGCTTCTCCAATGCATTTTTGATTATTATTTATAGCATTTTGGATCTGGATCAGTACATCGCGTTATGGTACAGCGATTCCCTTACTCAGGTTAGTAATTCGTTGAAAATTTTTCGGAGGAATTTATTTGTTTGGTCTTCAGTTTATCTTTTTTAACTTTCTCGTATATTTTGATAAAGGGTTTTTAATACTCATTTAGTTTTTTATTCTTATGCTTTCGTCAAAGCTTTCGGTACATTAAAATTAAAATTGTGCAGCGGCGATAACTTGATAATAACTTGTAATTTCAAATTTCGAATTTAGAATTAACACCACTGTTTAGTTGAAGAGCAAAACAGCCTTAACAATCTTCTTTTCGGTTGATTGACTTCACAAAGAAAAACACTAAACCTTGATTTTCACTGGTTCAGTAGTTTACGAGGAGCTTTAATCGATTTATAAAAATTGAAATCTACCTATGAAAATATGGTCTTGACTAATGCCTATTTGATATGCATTTTTTCACTTCTATTTTTTCTCTGCAAATACCATATGCAAATTTTCATTTATTTATCATTTGAGTATTAGCTTTATTAATTACATTTTTTGCAACTCATTAATTAAATAGCTTGTGAATCAATTTATTTGGACTATGTTGCTTAAAAATCACAGAATAAGTCAGAAGTCCTTCGTCATTTTTTCTTTCATATCACTAAAGAAGTTATACATGAAAATCTTCTAATAAACAAGCTTTTATATGTGCTTATTTGGCCCAAATCTGAAAGTAATGGGTTCATAAACTCCATCATGACAGTTTTAAAAATTGTATGATGATGCTAATAGAAAGTTCTTCATCAACTTCGAAAATGGATTGCTTACTGTAAAAAGGATAAGTATTTTAACTTTTACGATCCGTATAGATGGAAATATACATTAGTGTTACGTAGAATTTTTTCTTCGGATTGTATCATCGACATAAGAATCTTTACGAGCTAACGCTTCATGATTCATTTTCTAAGCTTTATAGCTTCTCTCTTCTGAACTTTTTTACATTACTAAAATTAATGTTGATGTTGCCGTTTATGCAGCTATAATCGGTGATAAACTCCAAATTATTTTCCAGTTTAAATAATTTTAATGATTTTTTATTATTTTCACTTAAAAAGACAATCTAAATTCTATGTCAAAACAAAACTGAAATTAGCCGAAGTAATTGACCTATCGATTGAAAACTAGAAAGAAGAAGAATTGTACTGTTATTCTTCAAATATAAATATAATATATATTCACATTGTTGAACAAAAGCAATTTTGGATGAAAAATACGAATTCGTGAAAATTTGTGGAAAAAATTACCATTGTTATGCTTTCGTGATAATACACACTTCCCTTTTCCCTTCGTAACATTCGTAAACATTCGCTATCTTTGCGGTCAATGAAAGCGCATAAACTGTTTATTTTTTTTACTCTTTTCGAGCTTGCATTTTTTCATTATAAATTAAACTTTTTTTTTTTTTTTGTTTTCAAAGCAGCATTTTCTTATTGTTCTCAGTTGACCGTCTAAAGATTCAAGCTTTGCTTTTCTTTATTTTTATATATAATTAACTGATCACTTGCAAGTTATAGATTTATGCACGAATTTATACAAGAAATACCGCCAATTAATAGTTGGCACTTCTGTAACTGCAGGAGTCAGTGGCTGTATTCAAAATACATTGCAGCTACCGCTATGTTTTTTAATAATTTCATAGAAAATTTGTTTTAATCGACTTTTTGCGCTTTACTTGTGCAAGTATTTTAGGGTTCCAAAAACTTGTTTGATTGCTTTCGTAAAGTTTATTATTATTAGAATATCTTACTTTTCAATAATCTCACTTAGTTTAGCAGAATCTTACAAAATTGACATGTCTATGAATTTCCTTCAAGTAGAAAAGATGGTTCCTTTGATTTACAAGAGAGTGACTAAGTAATATCCTAAAATTTAAACATCTTTTTCATGTCATGAATGTGACAATCTAATTTAATGGTTTTTTTTTTAGATCTGTAAATTACGGAAGGGTTTGTGATATTCAGTTTCTTATCTTTCAATAATCTCTTTTAGTTTAGCAAAATCTTACAAACTGATGGTACTCCAAAAGAATGTCCCAAGAGCTTTCATTTGTTTGATTTGCCTGTTCCGGTTTTGAGAGCTTTTCGTGGCATTTTATGTAACGATCATATTCTATTTTCAGCATGAATGACTCGTCTGACTTTTAATGTGCTGTTTATCAACTAAAGCCTGACATCACGATCTATTCATCTCAACTTTTTTAAAATTTCGTTTTTATTCCAATCATTTATTTTGTCATTTCTTGAAAAGGTAGAGTTTTTTTTTATTTCTGAAATATTCACATCGGGCAGCTACTTATCTTTTATCACATTTACGCAGAAACATGAGGTTCTGGTACAACAGTTATTATTCAATTGTCAATAAAACCATTACTTAACTGGATTATCATTACTTTTTGAAATTATCATTACTTTTTGCTGAGCCATTCTTTCAGTGCGATTCTAACTGCCATTAATTTCGTCAGCACATTTAATTTCTCTTAACACCTTTTTTCCATTTATCTATACATTTAATTTAAGATTCAATTATAACTAAAGTAGTTTTTTTTTTTTTTTTTTTTTTTTTAAATAAAAAAAAAAAAAAAAAAAAAAAAAA
>JARVGP010001396.1:0-16385 GCA_029876185.1 Mansonella ozzardi
ATCTGTAAAAAAAAAGACTATAATTTTTTAAATTGCCAAAAATGTATTTTAGTTTTTTATTTTTTTTAGAAATTTTTTTTTGTTTTTTGAACGAAAAAATTTTCGGAAAGGCTTTGAGAAAAAAGCATTGTAAATTATTGGCTAAAAAGTACAAAGCATTTAGTGTATGTGCTTACTGCTAATGCAAAAAGTTCATAGCATTTAATACAAGTAAGAGAGTGCCATTACATATATTTAATGCTTAATAAAAAAAATTACGAGTTTATGACAGTTGAGATAATCCATAGTTAATCTTTCTCAGTTGAGATTATTTTCGTTAAGATTATTCGAGCAATAAATGAGATTCGAATTATTTGAGATTTTTCGAGGCTATTCGATTAAGCTTCTTTAATTCCTCAATTATTTGAACTTTCTTAATTAATACAAAAGTAACAAATACTATATTACAAGAAAAACAAATACTATTAATGCAAGAGTGAAAAATATAAAAAGTGCTACGTTGTCAGAGTTTAAAAAAAAAAAAAAAAAAAAAAACAGCCTGCAAAATCAAAAATTTACGCCCGGGAAGTTGGAGCAGATGTTTTTTTTAATGAATAATTTTTCAACATCATTGCTAAATTTATATTTGCGTTAACGAGTTTTTTTTCTTCATCATAATAGACTGATAAAATGCACGTTTTTAATCCTCAAATATAACATTCAAGTTTTAAACTTAATATAAAATATAATTGGAATAAAATATAAAGATTTATGTGCCAGAATAGTAATAGCTTTAAATTATTATCTTTTTATCATTTAACATTTCAAAAATAATAATATAATATGTTATAAACAATTTCAATTTTTAACGAAAAATTTTGCACCAAAATTGTAAAATTTTTGTAATTAGTTAATTAGTGAAATCTCTTTTTTGACAAATTAATTGATTAATTTCTTTTGACAAATTAATTAATTAATTTTTCTTTCCTCGTTTATCCTCATTTAGTTTCCTTTTTTCTTTTGAAAAAAATTTTTAATGTGATAAAATTTAATGTATGATAAAATATTTTGTTAAATTTGAAGTGAAATGAAATGAAAATTCAAAATTTGAAACTTATTTTCATCTATTTGAACAATTTCAAGCGAATGATTATATCTTAATGATATTTTGAAATATAAAAGCAAATGTAAAATGTTAAGAATTTATTTTATATTCTTCTGAAACTGTTTTTAAGCAGGATAGAAGAAAAAAATTCTTTCTTTTTTTCATTTTACTATTTATTTTAACGAAAAAAGAAAAAAAAAACTATTCTAATTGCAAAATTTAATGGATGATATATTCGATAATATATATAAGAATTATTATTATCACAAATCATTACTACTATTTCTATTATTATCATCATCGTTATGATCATCATCAGTAAATGGAAATGAAAAACCCATTAAAAATAAGTAATGAGAGTAATTCACTGGGCTAAAATTTATGATTCCCATTCATTCATTCATCTATCCAACAAACCATCCTGAATTGTATGCCATCTGTTTCTTCTCATTATATCGCTAAGCAACTCCTTCATTTTATTTCGATCATTTAAATAAATCAAAATTTCAAATTTAGGGAAAATGAAGTATGGATGGTACAAAAAAGGAAAAAATCAAATTTTTTTTCTAAACAGTGAAAAAAAAGCAAAATAATCATGTTTTTTTAAGGGCAAAAAAAAAATTTTTTTAATTTCAAACTTCAATAATATTTTAATATAAAAGTTTAATTGCACTATCATATAGAAGTTGTAAGAGACAGATTGGATAAAAATAACATTTTAGGTCAGAAAAATTTTTTTATTTTATTATAAAATTTAATTAATTTATTACAGTCAAACAACTTGAAATAGATAACTAAAGATATGTTGAATTGATAAAACGTTGATTTATTTTCTATTATTTGGTATTTTTAATACATAATAATATTATCATATGTGGAATAATTTCTTAATTGTGTTTAAGATGAAATTATGATTAATTAAAAATTAAAATTGTACGTCATTTTATCTTTGACAGATGACTTTGTACTAATTTTTTGTTTCTCCATTAAATATATCTCATCATTGAAACTTTTACAATGAAATATGCAAAAATGGACAAATAAAAAAAAACCAAATTAGTTAATTAAGTTATCGTTATCAGTTTAAATTTCAGTTAATTTTAACTTTGAAATTTGGTATGATTGATATAATTTGAAATTATTTTAAAACGTTTTGTTATTGGACATTTAATGCAATCTTTTTAAAACAATTATTTCATTGCTTTAAAAAATTTTTATTTTCAACTTTTTTCGTGATCTTAGTTAAATCTATAAAATTTATTTAGGTTCGTTTTGCTGAAAGGTCGGGTGCATTAGGTTTGGTTGTTGGACCAGAAAGTCGTATAGTGGCACAAATTGATAAGGTTATATTAATCTTTGTGTAATTTTTCACTCTTTATTTTTATTAGAAAAGAAACAAAATGACGCTTTTAAATAAGGCATTAATTAACCCAATTATAATTAGTTGTACGAAAAAGAAGAAATTATGATCAAAAGTGTCAAAAGATCAAAACTCAAAAAAGCACTGCTAGAATTTCAAGATTTTGTTAATTTCAAATTTTGATTATTTATATTAAATATTTATTTTAGGCACAGCGTGGACGTATACCAGTGGTAATATTGGATGATTTAGAAACAAAACGATTAAAAAAGCAATTAAACGAAGCAACACTTAGTGGTTCCGTAATTCGAATTGCTTTTGAATATGTTGATTTTGAACCACAATATACTTTACGATTGCAGGTAATTGATCTTTTATAATCATGAAAAGCAATAATTAAAAAGGTATGATAGTGAAAGTTAAAATGACTGATAAGATGAAAGGAATTATATCGCTCCCGTTTTGTTCCGTTACTTTTAACACAATATGCTTTAGAACTATAAATAATTAATCTTTTCATCATGATGAGATAGTGAGAATTAATATGATTAATAGGATGATAACGAATAGTGATCATATCGTTCTTGTTATGTTTCATTATTTTTTATCAATAATTAATCAAAATGGCAAACTTGCAATCATACCTTTTTTCACTTCTCTTTCTTTTCTCTCATTTCATAAGTTATTCATTTGTATTTAACTATTCCAATTTTACTTTATCATTGTTGATTGATTAGTTGATTAATTAGCTAATTTATTAGTTCGAAAATATCAAGAAATTTTACTGCTGATTTTCGCATTTGTGCACAGAAAAATCTTTGATTTTTCAAAACATGATATAGTATAGTAGCAAAAAAATGCCAATCATTAATCATTAATTAGACAAGCATTTATCAGGATTTTTTAGATCTTAGGATTTTTAAAATTTTTTTTGTTTTTTTAGAATAACCTAATTTGCGATGCATACAGTAACTTTCAATTTTTCATTTCAATTTATCATTTTTTCAGTAAATAAAATATATTTGTTAGAAATTTTACATATTTCAATATATGAGCTTTTTTTTTTCATTTTGATGCAATCTTCGCATCTCTTAATTAACTGACCGTAATCTCCATCCATAACACTCATTTCTGTGTGATGAAGGAAATTTATGATGCTTCTAGTTAACAGTAAAATCGAAGAGCTCAGTAAAATCGGGGAAAATGTCGGAAAAGGAATTTCTGCTTGTGATCAATTTTTACTTTTTATGATGTATATTATACAATGAAATGCATCAGTTAGCATTACATTACTTCACTACCGTACTACATCATAGAGTACTATAGTGTACTTTATATTTGCTTGATCTTAATTGAATTAAAATTAGTTTTAAAATTCGCAATAATCAATGTATTTTAATGATAAATTTGCCAATTAAATTTCATTTAAATTTAAAATCATTCAAAATTTAGATATTTCGACCAACGGTATTAAATATTGGGTTAATCTTGTTACTAATATTACTAGTAATGTTTATCACCGGTTTGGTATATATCAAAATTCGATGGAGACCTACAACACATCGTGATATTTGGTTGCGTACATTAGCTCGGTTAATATTCAAAAATTTTAATTTCTTTTTACAAGTTATTTCAAATTTATCTTAAAAATTATATTTAACATCTGATTTTTAAATCATTAGCCATAAAACACTAAAATTTTCATTGCTAAAATTTTTGATATTTTGTTATTTTTTATTTTAAAAAGCAATTATAAATTTTAATGAATAATTGTTTATGAAATAATTTTTTTTTTCATTTATATTAATTCAAGCTAAATAACACTACCATATTCTACCGTATCCTTTTTGTCTTTTTTGTACTTGTTGATAAAGAAGTTATTTTTTAGAGCAGCAGTTAATAAAATGGAAATTCGAAAATTTGAAAAAAACGATAATTTTAACACAAATACCACTAATAATAAATTGCACAAAAAACGCTCATTATTATGTCTTTCATCAAAACGAAGATATTTACCGGTATTTGGTTCACTTACATCTGTTGCACGAAGCTATAATGGTCAAGTTCGTACTAAATCATTGCATTTTATTAATTAATCCAATATTTTAAAATTTAATTTAAAATTCTTAAATTCTGTCTTTTTTTAAATTAAAATTTCTGCTCCTTTTTGTAAATTAATTATCATTTCTAGTATAGACAAATATATATATATATAAATCTATATATATGCACATATATAGAAATTTTTGTAAATTAATTATTTTGCTGTATATATATATATATATATATATATATATATATACAGCAAAATCTATATATATATATACACATATAGAAATTTCCAAAGATTATGTATATTTCCGGTTATTTTTTTTTTTAAAGGAACGCTGTAGTATTTGTTTGGAGGAATATAGGGAAGGACAAGAATTACGCGTATTATTTTGTGGACATGAATTTCACCCAAAATGTGTTGATCCATGGCTACTTAGCAACAGGTATATTTAATGATTTAGCATAAAAAATTACAGTAAGCCTATGCTTATTCATTGAATTATTTAATTCGCAATTTTAAATAATTTCTTTCTAAATAATTAAAAAATATTTTATTCTGCCAAGAAATGTTTAAATATTAAACTATATTTGGTAAATATTAAATTATGTATTTAGAAAAACATTTGCATTAATATTTATATATTTTGTTTATTTAATTCGTTTTATTCTTATTTCGACTTAATCATGTCATTTTTATGTGGAAATTTTTTGAATTTCCAAATTAAATTTTCCTTTTAATAATATCGTATATGCCTATGTGGTGCTACCATCATAACATTTCCATAATATCGTATATGCCATTATGTATATGAGCTATCACCATAGATTTTCATTCTATAGAAATCATGATAAATGATTATGATATTTTTATAGGCGTTGTCCATTATGTCAGTATGATGTTGTATATAAGAAATATCCGAAAACAGAAAGCAAAACGAAAAATTATCAACCAGAGTAAGTTTCAGATTCTATTATATGTTATGAAAGATTATGATTTTGTAATTATTATAATTGCCAATAGCTATTTTTGCAAAAATTACTATAATTTACCACGAATAATCATCTTTCAATAATTGTTGCATCTATTCATGATATTGAATCATAGAAGAATTTTTGCAAATTTCGAAATCTAAAATATATGAGATGATTTGTTCAGAAAAGAATTTTTGGCATTTTTTTCAGTTACCGTACTACCCGTTATCATGAATACAGTCTCCGTTACTGTATTGCCACTTTAACATCATTCCAATTATCATTTTACTTACTACTTATATCATCCTTAATACGAATAGTGATAAAATGAATATATTTCAGCTCTCAATTATCATGGGATTCACCCAATGGTCCCAGTGTACCATTGCTACCGGTTTCAACGGAACAAAATAATACCACGTGTACTGCTACCAATTCTATCATTACTTCTAATGCAATAACTACAGCTAATCATCATACTTTTACAAATGTTTATATGCAGTTACAATCTGAAATTCAAAGTTCACCGGAAACGAGTAGTAGCAATAATAATACGATAGTGTCAGAGAGGAAGCATCATCATCATCATCATCATCATCATCGTGGAGCTGTAATGAAGATGGAAAATGTGTGCTTTTTTCTTCATTCATTAATTTATGCAGATTACAATAAGAAGGACGAATGACTGCAATAAGAAGATTACAGTAAGAAAGACGAAAGATATGATAAATCATGCTAATTCTTGATTTTCAAATTTCGTATTTCATGATTTCATTCATTCATTTTTAATCATATTTCTTCTTTCAAATCTAACACTCATTTAAATTTACATATTCTAAAATTTCGATATTTAAAGAAAAATGTATGAATGATAATTGAAGAGAAATGATAAATAAGCTGGAGCTAAATTCATCTGAAATACACCAAATTTAATTTTATTAAATATTTAAACATTTCTTCTCAATTAATTTCAACTAAAATATGCAAATTATATTTGCATCTTTCAGCCACATAATTCTCATCTTTGTCCTGTTAGTAACAATATATCATCGTTGGTTGTTTGTCATCAAGATAATATCATGGGATGCAATGATAATCGAAAACGAATGAAACGAAATATGATCAATACGACGAGATCATCGAAGTTTTGTTTACAAAATAGATCTCGATCATTGAGTGCACAGCATCAGCGAAGCCAATTTCAAAGACCACATAAGTCAAATTGTCAAATGAATGTAGTTAATACTACTACTTCAGCTATTGCTACTGCCTCTTCCACTACTACTTCGTCTTCTAATTCTACTGCTATTGCTACTGCTGATATTTCGACTAATGTAAGAGAATTATCGCAACAATCAAAGCAAACCTTTGAAACTATATCTGGGTAAGGTTTAAGGCCTATTTTTTCAAATAGTTTTATTTCTTAACTTTCTTTCTCATATTTTCCAATAAATTAAAACTTTCAAGAAAATTCCATTTCTAATCTAATGAATAGTATTATCTGTTCTTTATCATTTTACCAATAAAAATTGAATTTTAATTAATCGATGGTAATTGAATATAATTGCTTAGTCAAATCTTGTAAATTCTTTGTGAAATTTACGAATTGAATTAACATTTAAGAATATTAGTGTAATGATTTGCAGTTACTCATCCGATGTATCATCATCATTTCCGGATGCGGATCAACCTAGATCAACCACAGCAGCAGCTGCAGTAACGATCATATCTCGAAATTATTCTCCTGTCGAAAATGTTTCCAAAAGACTGTCAGCAGAATCTAACATATTTCAACAGCAACAGCAACAGCAACAACAACAACAATCAACCAATTCGAGAAAAACGCATCAACCTGTAAAATTTATATCCAAACTGCCCGCTACAATTCCATTTCAAAGGATCTCATTCGAAAAACACCAAATTTTATAAAATTAAAATTCTTAAAATGATTAATTATTCAGGAAGTATACTTTGTATAATGAAATGATGATATTTGAAATTAATTTTGAAAAAAAGTAAAATAAAAGTCTAAATTATTTACTATGATGAATTATATATTGGTTTGAGAAAATATCAAAATGACCAAGTCATGATATTAGAAATAAATGATAATTTAATGAAATGAAAATTGATATGTATTAAAAAGAGGATTGATTGATTATTTAAATAACTGTATGAAATATGCATTTTAAAATATTTAGGAAATTTTTTTGTTTTCTTTTTCTTTTTTTTCATTGTCTATTTGTTTCTCATTCTCAGTTGTTGTTTATTTTCCTCCTTATTTTCTTTTCCTGTGTTCACAGTAATAATTTTCATTCATTCTGTCAATTAAAAAATGGAAAGTTTAAATTTTTGACAGAAAAAAAATTTTTCATCTTTCTTTTTCTGACAAAGTAAGCGAAGGATGAACAGAATAAAGAAAATGAAGAAGAAAAAGAAGAAAAAGATAGATTAAATTAATTAATTAATAGGGTAAATTAAATTAATTGATTACAAACAAAGACATTATGAAAAATTTGAAATTATTTTCATAACTTGATGGATTTTTGATTGCAGATTGATAGAATGAATAAATAGGTTGATTGTATACTTTTATCGGTGAAAAATTTTTACTAAATTCTTAAATTTTTTTACTCAAATTCAAATGATGCTATCAATAAGTATTAATCAATAAAATATTTGAGCATAAGTAATCATTGCAATCATTGCATATTCGTTAAAATGAATTATAGATGGTGATAATGATGATGATAATGATGATGATGGTGATGAAAGCTGATGGAAAGCAACTGATTTTCTCATTTCATATTTCGTATTCATTTTTCCATTGCCATTTATTCATTATATATATATGATACTCCAGAAAAAAAGTGTTGCTATTCTTCATTTCAAATATTCGACATTTTTTAAATTTTTGATAGATTTAATTTTAATGGGACAAATTTGACAAATGATTTTTTTTTCCTTTCGAATATAAATATTGAAATAATTCCATACCATATGAGATAATAATGCCTCAGAAAAAGATGTATATAAAACAAATAAATGATTACTGTGAAATGAAAAATTCCTTGTTCAAACAAATTTTCACGCCAATAAATTACTTTTAGAATGCAGTGATTTTAATATATGCTTAAAGATGATGCATTTTATAATTGATAGCATTATTTAAAAATGAATTCAAATTTTATTTTACTCTTCAAATTTCTGCCACAAATTAAATTGATATCAAATATAGAAATGACGGAAAGTCGGAAAACCTATGAAATTATATCTGGAAAATAACTGAAAAAAAAGAGTAAATTTTTAAAGTTTTTTTTTTGCTTCAATTTCCACATTCATATCAGTATAAACTCTTTCATGATTAATGCAAAAAATTCACAACCAATATTTTAGATAAAAAAAAAAGCAAGCCTAATGCAATGAAATAATCATCTTATCTTTTCGTACTCTACTTTTTCATAAAATATTTTATCCTCAGAATGGCAAATTCATTTTTTATCTTTCATTCATTATTCATGTCTTTTTTTTAACCCACTCGATAATATCAATTTAGATAAACCAAGTTCGTGTTCTAAAAATTTATTCATTTTTCTTCAATTAATCTGTAAATTTCGGAAAAAAAATATAAAACGATTAAAGGAAAGATTACACGAAACAAACTTGTTTTTTCTTTTTCTATAAACGTTAACATTTATAAATATAAAGCAAAAGTTTTAAAAATTTTTGAAAAAAAATTCTACATTGCAAGAGATATATTCTATTCCTGTTCTTTCCTGTTCTTTTGTTTTGAACTGAATAGAAAAATAAGCTAAATTGAGTCATGGGGAACAAAATAAAAATAAAGCTGAAATAAATATACTATTCCTGTACTACTATTTCTGGAGGAAAAATAGTATATCATGAGGAACAATCATAAATAGAAGCTAGTTTACAAACTATATTAATATAAATCTACACTACATATTCTATATATTATCGTTACGACAAGTAGTCGATGTTGATCTGCAACCATCGTATTCCTCCAAATTTGGATTTTCTAAATCTCCACGTCCACTATTTTCATTCATCCCAGGAAACGTCGAAAGAGGAGCACCAAAGTTCTTTACGCATACACACCTATAGAAGTGAAAATAACTTATCAGTGCCATTATTAAGAAAAAGTTATTTAACTTAATGACTTAAATTATAATACTAATTATGCATTCACATGCTAAAAAGTTACCAGCTGCCTTTACTACAGCTAACTTGTTTCTACATTTCTTTAATCGTTGTTTCGTACGGTGTGTTCATTTATCATTGTGAATACAAAAAAAAAAGAAAAAAAAATCGTTCTAATGATTTGTAGTGATGACGCATATGAAATTCTGAATTATCTAAAACGAAATGCATAAAACTGATTTTAGAAAAACTTTCCCAAAATAAAATGTTATAATATAGAATTTTAATCTACCGGCGAGTTTTTGATCTTGCATCAAACAGTTTTCTTGGCACTCCAATCCATTTTCTTTCGATGCCACCACTAAAATGTAATTTCGGTTTAAAATCTCAGAAAAAAATCTATTCCATTATATAAATTTTAGAAAATGAAATATGCATGAAAATACATAAATGGACATAATCATGAATAAGTAAGAGCAATTACATTAATCAGTAATATTATTCAAGATCATTAAGACTAAGAAAAAAAAAGACCTTCGATTTGAACACCACACTCGGCCACCAGTATTTTTTTGCCATTCAGAATTACACGGCGGAAAAATCTTTGCTTCTTCCGCTTGCATATCTTTCCAATGAAGTGCATTTTCTATCAACTTAATCACTTCCTAAATTTAGAATTTCTTTTAAAATTTGATATCGTTAATTAGATCAGTTTTAAACAATACATGAAATAAATCGTTGACGATATTACAGTCGAACAGAACTTCAGAAGCTTCACTGTACCAATCCTGATTTCATATTATCAGTTGGGATCCATATATCATTGCGACTATAATATCCCAAAAAAATTACCTATCTACTACATAAGCGATTTCTAAATTGTAAAAAAGAACACGCTTTCGTGTTTTTACAAGCATATATCCGATATTGTTAATACCAAAAGTTCACTTTTGGCTATAGCTACTGTTACCACGCAGTAAATGTTGCATGAAAAATTTAAACAATTAAAACTATTATTCTATGAAATAATGCATACAAAAAGTACTCCAAATATAATTAAGATTATATCTTCAGGAAAAATATAATCAAAACTTATAAGTAATACAAATTAAATTTTAGCCACTGCTGTATATCGATATCATAACAAATCAAATTTTGGCCAGAATAGAAAAAAAGCCTATTTAATACGATTATTTTTCTCATTCCAAACGATTTAATCATAACATACAAACAAACAATTCTTTTTTTTTGAAAATCACACTTTTAAACGTGAAGTTGGTTTGCCAGAAGCATCATAATATGTTCCCTGGAGATAACCGACGAGATCATAATCTTTTTCGTAAAACTTGATCCAATCAAAAATACCTAACAGATCATGATCATTTAAACCTTCAACGTCATCCACTAGACCTTTTTCAGAAAAATCACCACTGACGAATGCACGCGTTGCATCGCGACCTAAACAAAAATTGAAATCTATTGACAACGATATGCTTGCTGAAATAAGAAAAAGAAGTAAAGATACTCATACAATTCATCACTATTTATTAACTAGTTGCTCGATGCTATACTAAGCCATAGTGATAGATTCCCAAAAAGATTCGATCTTCCATGTTTCAATCTCTATTAATGTATTGAAAATGTACTTCTGACACGACTCTTTTAGTTCTGTATTTCCTCAAACTTGGATAAACGTGGTCATTTAAAGATGGATTATCTTTAAAATCTATGTAAAAGTAATATCTGAAGCCGAGTGCTCCCAATCAGATAACAGACAGCAGTAGCCATCCGTATCAAACGTAAACAAATTATGATTCATTTAGCGTGCTAAGAAAAATGTCTTAGAAATACCAGAAAAGAAATGATATGAACCATCGGGACCATAGTGCCTAGCACCTTTTTGTACATCGTATATACGACCTAATATGGCGAGATATGTTCCTTTGGAAGGACGCGTACCATCGAAGAAAGATAAATGCTCTCTGTAATATCTCACTGAATAAAATGAAAAATCAACTAATGATACAAACAGCAATTAGCTGAGAAAAAGTCATACTTTGTGTAGATGGGTAGGTTGGCATCAATATTCTCTAAAAATGTAGCACTACTTATATCCACTTTTTGTTTTGCACGATTTTTTTTTACCGGAGGCGCCGAATCTTCGGCGTTTTCATCGTTGGTCGAAGAAAGCAAACTATCCAAGAATCGACGAATTGATTCACTGATACTTTTAACAAATTCAAACTGAAATAATGATGAGCGCAGAATGATATACCAAATAAAAATTATATGCAGCATTTTAATAATTTATAAAACATTTGTCGAATAAAGAATAGGAAACCTTAACATCCGAAATCAAGAAATCAAGCAAAACAATTGGCTATACACCGTTAAAAATTAAAATATGATAGATTTTTTTACCAAACTTGAAAAAAAATTTTGCTGAACAAATTTTTTTTAAAAAAAACATGCAAAATACCTTTCGAAACTGTTCTGAAATCCACGATAAAATGGGCAATAAGATATCGCCCATACTAACACCATTGTAACTGAACAAAAACGCAACAAACGTTACCTAAAAATTTGTTGAAATGGAATAAATAGAATACTGTAGCTCAATATTTGACAAAATTTTCGTTTAATTATTAAATAAAGTCGATTCATATTTGATATGAAATGTTAACTCTGTACTTTACTTCAATGGATTTTGATATACATAGTCGAGAATCAAAGGGAAGATAAAATAAAAGTCTTTCAGTAATTTCTACATTCACAATATTTTAGATTTAAGCTAAAAAAAATATCTTGCTAAATATTTTTTGTCCATTAGTCTTCTTTTTCTTTCATTTCTAATGATTTTTTTTCTAGTAATGGTTCTGAAATACATATATTCTGCGATAGAATAGCTTATCCAAATTTCCAAAATTTTCAAAAACATCCAAATTTCAAAAAATATTTCCGAAAACATCCAAATTTTCCCAAACAATCTAGCCTACGAAAGCGGTGCCATATAACTATAATGACCACATGAAAATAATACGGAAATTTTTATGAAAGATGAAAGGATTGAAGTTTATAAAATTAAATATATTTACAAAAAAAAAAAGGTAATAATATCATCAACTTTCACTAACAAAACTCAGACCTGTAATGCACAATAAACTAGGGCAGAAGTTTGAAGTTGTGGTCGAGGATAGTACAACCTTCGTCTAACTGCACTTACACTTCGATCACGCTTATTGTTATGATTTGACTGCAATGACTTCCGACTAAAAAAATATACCCGTAAACTGAAACGCTCATATTGTAAACAAAAAAAAAAACTGTTTAATAATACTTTTTCTATAACTGCTATTAAAACAAAAATGCAACGGACGAGTTATTTTTATTCAAACAAAACAATTCATCAAAAGATTTTAAAAAAGCACATATTTCTATAACTAAAAAATCAATAACTTTTAATTAAGATAATTTATAGCTTTTAAAATACTTCTACATTATAAACAAACTTTTTCAGTGAAATGATTGAATGTTTAACCATAATTTTATCCAATCAATAAAATACAACCGTGTAACATTGAGATGTTTGTGGAATTAATAAATCTCATTATGCAAAACTGCTCATAAATAATGTGAAATTCGGGAAAAAAGTACACATATCACTTAAAACTTTCAGTTATTTTCCTATATAAAATATCTCTAACTCAAAGTCTATTTATCTATCTATCTATTTATCTATCTATCTATCTATCTATCAATTTCCTATATAAATCAAAAATTTTTAACTCAAAATCTATCTATGAATTTTTCATGCATAGAAAATTAACTGAACAAAACATTCCATTTGAATTTTCCCACTGCATAGCACTTTATTAAAACAAAATTTAAAATTAATCTACTTTGTACATTAGATGTATTAAAGCTTAAATTAATAACATGTTTACCAATCAAATATTCTATTTTAAGCATTTTCAACGGCAATTTCGATTTGTATCTATCAAATCATTTCGTTTAATCTAATTTAAGCAATCCCTGAATAAATGATTAGCTTCAGCATTAAGCACAAAAAAAAAAAGAAGTGTTTTATCTAGTTAGTTTAATTAAACTTTTTAAAATTAAAATCTTTCTATTATTTTCGAAAAAAAAAAAATAGAAAATCAAATTTACCTCATCATTGATATTGGTTGTTTTTGTTGAAAATATTGAAATTTTTGCTTACTGATTTAATCAGCTCTACTTTATGAAAACAAATTCATCGAAATCGCATGTTGTTTATTTAATGTTTTGTTTACCTGAAAGAAACTGTCTCAAAATAAATTATAATCATTGCTCTTATCTTATCATACTGCTATTACTACAAGTTAAAAATAGAAAAAATCGATTGATAGCTACCCAATAATTTTTGCTTCTTATCAATCAGCTGATATAAAACACGTAAACACTATCATTCCTAAAGACCGAAAGCATATAATCAGTACGAATAGTAGTATATCATGAACCGAAGTGAAGTATGCACGAAGTTTAGCCTGGATAGTGTTTGAGGGATTTAGCAAGTGAGACTTTTCATTCCTAAAGAACGAAAACAAAAGATAGTGACGGAACAGTGTGAGGAATGGATGTGAGAGGATGTGAAAGGAAATTGAAATATGACAATAAATTAAATTCAAAAGAAAAAAAAAGAGAAATTTTAAAAAAAAAATTTTTCTTTCAAAATTGGCAAATTGAATTTTTTCATTTTCATTTTATTCATTTGTTTTTTAAAAATATTTCTTTTCTTGCATGCACACTGTGTACAAAATATTTTGATGTTTGTATGAAAGAGATGCAAAAGATTGGAACAATTTTTACATTTGTAATAAAAAAAAAAAATTTTTCTACATTTGTAAAAAAATTTCATTTTGCAAAAGATAATTCTCATTTCACGCGATTTCGCGAAAGATAATTTTCATTTCACGCGATTTCGCGAAGGATAATTTTCACTTCACGCGATTTCGCAAAAGATAATTTTCATTTCACGCGATTTCGCGAAAAAGAATTTTCATTTCTCGCGATTTCGCAAAAGATAATTTTCATTTCACGCAATTTCGCGAAAAATAATTTTCATTTCACGCGATTTCGCAAAAGATAATTTTCATTTCACGCGATCTCGCGTAAGATAATTTTCATTTCACGCGATTTCGCGAAAAAGAATTTTCATTTCACGCGATTTCGCTAGAAATCAAATGAGAATTATCATTTGATAAAGTTTCCGTTTTTTTTTTTTTGTCTTTGAGAATGTCCATTCCAGGACTTCCCTATTCCAGCATATGTACTTTAAACAAACTCAGTCCGCTAATTTCGCGATTCTTTTCTCAGCAACACTTATATGGAAAAGCCTTAGGCTTAAAATAAAGCAACCAACAGTATGGATGATATTTGATGAATGGAAGCATCGAAAAGAAGCCTAAAAAGAGATGAAAGTTTTGTCATACAAAGATTTGCTTATGTACTTAACATAAGTACGTAACAAAATGTCACAAAATTCCTAATATTCGATGTAAATTTTATAAAAGAGAACGTATTCATTTAAAAATTTATTCGAAACAAATACCTCACAAGCAACTTTTTTGTTATCTTAACTATTGAAGACAACATATTACTATTGGCCGTAAGATCCTTTCGTTTAATTTTTACTGCAAAAAATATGCAAAAAAAAAAAGAAAAGTAACTGATGAATGAATGAATAAATTCATTTCGAATTAATAAATTTCATTTCCGTCCGTTTGCAATTCTTATGAATTGAAGAATTGTTAAAAAAAAATTCCATTTCATCAACAAGCCATGTATATATTCAACTCCATACCGCATTCAAAACCATTTGCGTTGGCTGAAAAAATACCAAAGAAGGCAGCAATTTCGCGAAGCAAAATTGTCAAAAATTGTTTGATTTGATTCATTTTTTGTTCAAAATGATAGAAATAATTGACATATTAAAGAGAAGCGTAGGATGAATAAAAGAAAAGTCTCAGAAATCAGTTCGTTCACCGATTAACGTATTACATTCATTCAATTTGAAAAAAATTAAAAAACTATTGAAAAATCAAATGCCTACATAAATCGATCTTTTTTTTTCAATCAAATTGCAACAGAAGAATTTATGAAATGTAATTTATTCCAGGTGAATGTACGAAATTTAAATTGTTAATTGTAAATTGTTGAACTTTTGGACTTTAATTGAAAAAAAAAAACAAGAAAAAAAAACATTTGGTGCGAAAAATGAAAAACAAAATAAAAAAGGTAACAATAAGTTTATACTATCTTCATGTATTGGTTTGTGCACTGACGATAAAAAGTTTAAAGTTTACGTATAACCGCTGTGGTAATTTTGTACCATCTTCACTTGATGCATTGACTGAAATTTTTCGGACAATTAAATTCATTAAAAATAATCAAATATTAAATAAATAATTAAGCTCAAAAATACTCAAAAGATGGCAATTTGCCATTTCATGGTTAATACATTTAATTATATCAATTTAATAATTAAGATAGCTTGTAGTTTTAATTAATTCAACAATTTTTAATTAATGTAAAATATCTCATTTGAATATTTTCGTTAATTTTTCAAATATCTTCTGCTGTTTTCGGATCGATGTTTCATTCTATTTTAATCATACAAAGCAATCATTTTCAATATTTGCTTGACCAATGACGATTTTAGGTTTTTTTTTTTTTTTTTTTTTTTTTAAAAAAAAATAAAAAAAAAAAAAAAAAAAA
>JARVGP010001397.1:0-16576 GCA_029876185.1 Mansonella ozzardi
GAGAGTCCGTAAGTCATTTATTTCAAAACGTTCTTTTCCATAACAAATAAAAATACTTTTTTCCGACATAATTTTGGTGCTCGAGATGAAATAAGATCGAACTTAAATTCTTGAAAATATGACTTCCACAATACAGAAAGCATTAAATGTGTAGAAGAGAGACTGGAAAGACTTTCTCGAAGTAAAGACATCAAACTTCCGGACCAACTTTGATAACAAAGAAAAGACTTCAATTATGAAACTAAAAGATGACTCTTCGATCTTAGAAGAAAAAATCTTACGATTGCGAATGTGTATCAAATCAATCGAATCAACGATAAACTAATCGAATAAACACATAAATCTCTTATTATGACAACAAGAAAGGAAGAGGAGAAATACGAAAAAGTAACAACAGGAAAACCGAATCTTTTAGCTAATACACGAAGCAAACGAAGCAATCATCACATTGACTGTGTACAAAAAGGAAAGAGACAATGAAATGGAAAAGTTGACGTTAATAAATTGACCTCGAGTTTGTTTTAAGAGCCACCCAAGAAATCACCAAAGGTAATTCCATATCCAATCTCCCTCAATTATTCTAGCCCACTTTCAGTAGTGATCCATGACACTAGAAAGATTTCTAGAGCAGCTTTAATGCCGTTGTTCACTCCCAAACTATCCCAGAAATCCACAAATTAAACTACTTAATTTCCTACTTAAAAGGAATGGCGCTGCAAGCCGCAAGGGGTTATCTCCTGACCAAGAGAAGATTTTGAGTTTTGAGAGTCTAATTATAGATATCCATTTGATTTGGTTATTCAGTAAGTGTATTTTGTTCTTATTGGTTTTTTAGTGAGATAATTAATTCAATTTCAGTCAGGTTTGTCGTTCGGTTTAAGCATTTAATACAAGAAGATAAAATATAGAAGAGAATAAATCTAATTTTACTTTGATGATAATTATTATCAAACATATTATAAAAAACAGACGTCAAAAGTGAGTTGCCAATGCATCATGAAACTGTCTATTCTTGTTGTATTATTCGGTCACTTTATCGGCTCTATGTTCGATTTGATCTAATAGTTCGGTGACATTGATCAAATTCCTAAAAATATTTTAAATTTTGACAGTGACCTCTGGCTATCGGCTGTTTCTTGGTGGTATATTTTGACCAGTACCTCCAATCGGCTTTCGATTACAGTTTCACTGCTAGAGTGCTCTAGATTTTCTTCTAACGTCTCGATTTGTCGGAAAATTCTTTCAATTTTTTCTATTGCTTTAATCCATTCATTTTCATTTCGTTTGATGGATTGTAGCTCATCGTATAGTAATTTAGTAATAGTAAATGAGTCCCGTATTTCTCAGCATTCAAAATTTTTTTCAGATCAGTTTTTCGTATGACTTCATAAGAAAAAATTATTTTTATTTGTTATGGAAAAGAACGTTTTGAAATAAATGACTTACGGACTCTCCGATATTGTTATCAATAGAATTTGGAATACAACTAATTGTAGTTTTATTGATGTCCAGATATATTACAAAAGAACGACATTCAGATTATTACCAATTATTATAATAGGACGACGGGCGAAATATATAACTATTAATATAGCCAATCGAAAAGCAAGATTAAGGAAAAATACGCAAAGTAATAAAGATGCAAGAAAAAGGGATATTGGTTGAAGAATAGTAACAGAAGTAGAAAATAGTATTGAAACTGATGCTTCCAATCTAACTTAAGCGGAATTAGAGGTCTTTATACAGATGTGAATTGTTCACAAGAATAAGGATAGCAGTAGAAGTGGATTAGTGGTTTTTGATGGAGCTAATCACAATTACAGGAGGTTTATATTCGAAATTGTTTCCAAAAAATTATTGGGAGTTATAAATAAATAACAACGTTTATAAGATTATAGGACTATTAATAAGCCTTATTTACGAAGCTAGGACAAATGAATTTTCGAAAAAATCATTTGATTGATAATTTTGATAGTAAACACCTTGAAACTGTGGAAACAAAGTAATAAATCATCATGTGACATCCTGCAATTAGTCATGTCTCCAAGAAATAATTATAGTTTGATATGATCTGACTTGTGTTAAACATTTTACACTACCGTTATTGCGGTTTTTTGCGACAAATTATAAAAATTTTTTATTTAAATAACTCAAAATATGAAATTCAAGTATTGCTATTAGCAAGAAAAAAATATTTCCTGTTCAGGTGAGTAACTTTTGCTTATCGTATAAATTACGAGTATGTTACTAAAGCTTACGTCGTACCAGTATGTTGGCATAGTTTTCGGAACTTTTTTATTCTTTGAATATTTGTATTTTATGCTGACATTTAAAAAATATGAAGCATATTGTCATAGTATTATTAAATGAAATTTAAGTGTCGTTATCAGACTATCACATTTATCCTCAAAATAATCTTGTCAAAAAAACTAATGGGATGGGATATTTTTGAAAATTCAATTTCTGCTTCGTTTTTCAGGTTTTGATTCGTTAATGATAACGAAATTCCAATTGATAGTTATCAACTTGGCATTGATATCATGTACCTTTATTTATATCAATTTGCGGTTAAGGCCTTTGTATCTAACAATTCTCAATCAACAACGAAAAGATGCTGGAGAGGATAGCAAATGTGAAAAATTATCATATACATCATCAATTGTGATTTATAATCGAGTAACGCTTAATTAATACAGTGAAAAATCATTTAAAGTATGCTTGAAACATAAATGGAAATTATATGCTAAAACTAATTCAATTCAAGCCACTGAAAGTTACTCAGTTCAATTCAAGTCACTGAAAGTTACATAAAAGCAAATATAGATGATGATATAATCACGAAAATAAATAATTTTTGATAAATTTTCTGTACGGAATTTAGTTTTTGAATTGTCTAAATTAATAGTACATATAATCATTCATTTGATAGTTATGGCTAGTTGGAATATATTTTGTAGATTCCAAAAACTGGTTCAACAACGCTTACCAATGCTATAATGTATGATTTATGTCGTCGTAATGGCTTCAGTGTAATTCATTTGAATTTAACTAGAAATCGTTATTTGATGAATATCATCGATCAACGGCGATTTATTGATAATATCACTAATTGGAAAGAAAGAATGCCTGCTATTTATCATGGTCATGTTGCTTTTATTAATTTCAATCGGTGCTTTTTTATTCTTTCACCAACTGTACAGATAATATTAACCAGCTGTATTTATTTTTGACTTTTATTGTTTCATTATTTTTTTCTAAATTCTTACCAACATTTGACCGTATAATATAATCAACATTTTTTCAAGCAGCTTGGATAAAGTACCTAAATTCTCTAATTTTACGTTAATTTGAGTTAATCAGATTGCGCTGTTGGAATTTTCTATAAATCCAAGAAACACATTAAGGTTTGGTCTTCTAAATCCTGTATACATAAATTTAATACGAGAACCCCTTGAACGATTGATATCTTATTATTATTTTCTTCGTTATGGTGATGATTATCGTGTTGGATTAAAAAGAAGTCGAGCAGGAAACAATGAGGTGAATCTAATTAATATGTTCCGTTTCTGCTTTCATCGCATGAATTTCAAGTAATTTTTACACACTATAGAAATGATTTGAAATTCGAACTTGAACTTCGTTATCAGCTTAATCAGATGGAAAATAATGAAACACTTAGTATCATAAAAATCTTTCACATATTTTGACTGATATTCATTTATTTTAGTAGTAGTGTTTTTAAAGTGATTAATGAAATTTAATCAATTCCAGACATTTGATCAGTGCATTGAGCGGAAAGGACGCGACTGTGATATGAAACAAATGTGGCTGCAAATTCCATACTTTTGTGGTACGCATCATTTCTGTAGGTAAGATTGGATGTGTCGCATGCACATCATTTTTTTTCCTTAATATTCACTTTTCATTTTTGGTAATTGCCATTTCAATTAAAATACTGAGCATTTTTTATTTAATCAGTTTAGTCTATTACTTGCATCTTTTCTCGAATGATTCATTGAGGAATATCCACCTTTTTCTGTTCTTTATTATTACTATATAGTATTGGCTTTGTCGAAGGATTTCAATTCCTTATTGCTGCTATTACTGAAAGGTATTGTTTTAGTGAAGTAGGAAGTAACCGTGCATTAGAACAGGCGAAAGCCAATCTCATCAATCACTATTTGTTGGTTGGTTTAAGTGACCAAATGCGAGATTTCATCGAGTTGCTGGAGTTATTGCTGCCAGCATTCTTTCGGGGTGCATTGAAGAATTTCGATTTGCTTGATGGTTAATTATACATTATGTCCTTTATTAGATCAATTATGAGCTTAGATTAGAAGTTGAGGGATGAATTTCGGTGTTTATAGTGGATTTTATGGTCATCAGACTACGGACAGCGGAAGATCTAACCATTATATAAATTTCAAGATCTACAGAATATTCGAAATCATACTGGCAAACAACATTTATGATTGTGATCAGTTAAAATGTTGATATGTCGAATTTCAACTTGTTTCCTCCATTTTCCCCTTTATAATGTGATAGATGTAAAAATTGTAAAATTTTTCTTTTCAGAAAAGCATGCAAATTTGCGCCACACCAATCGAAAAATACCACCCAGTAAAGCAACAGTTGAAGCGATTATTAAGAATCCGGTATACATTATGGAGCGTGAATTTTATGATTTTACTCAAAAACAGTTCACTGAAATCAGACGTAGAATTCTAAATGATGCAGGAGATAAATTGCTTCCATCACAGTTTCATTATGAGAAAATCAGACCGGCGTAAGGCAGTGATGATGATATTTTACTCAAAAAATTGCGATGCTTCATAGCCGACCAACCTACAACATTTAGCACCTAATAAATCTAATTAAAAACTAAAGAGAGGAATAGTATCGAAGTGAATATTCAAGGATAAGTTCACTTGTTATTTTTGGAAACAGCATTGTGATTGAAGATGCTGATTTGAATTATATTGAAGATTACAAATATCAAGTATTCTTCAGTTATACATGTCGTTAAAAAACAATAGAAAATAAGAGCAGTTTATATGCACGTTCATTTCTGGATACATATTCAGAAATGGATATGTTGCAAGACTTCTCTTTTTGATTGATCTTCATTGTGATCTATGATTGAGATAATTGACCATCCTTTTGCAGTATTGTAAATATGGTAGTGCCTAATCTGTTCTACTTCAGCAAAAGTTTTACATTTACAATGACTTTTCTCAAACAAAAAAAATCCTCTATAACACAAATCATAAAAAATTAACTGTCATTCAGAATATGGAATCTCATCTTCCCGACACTGCCTATTTTTTCGGTTCCAGAAATATCGCCTTTTCAGGTCAATATTTACGATTCATTCGCGTCAATTTCCGTGTATGTGTAAATTAATGTTACTTGCGTTTCCCACTGAATCAGAATAAAATTCGACTTCAGTTGAAAACTGAGAATGTAATTACTGGAACCGCTTAGGATGATGTAATTTGTTGGGAATTTTTTGAAGTTACAATGATGACTTTTCCGATAAAGTTGCCCTGTCGACCGTATTAGGTAAAAAGAAAGAACGGTTTTCCGAATTCATAAAGGAAATAAATTACTTTATGCAACAAAATTATCAAATTCAACAATGAGGCAAATTTTTTGAGCACTTTTGAGTTAGATCTATAGTTACAAATGTTACCAACAAAAATTATTTGACATCGATAAGCGGCGTACAGATAATCTCAATAACAAAAAGTTGATCCAGTTGCCAAAATGATGAGTGCAAATTAAATGAAAATCAATCCTTAGTATTACTGAGAAATATATGCAAAAATGTATTTTTGAAAATTTGCAAGTCAAATTTATTTCTGTTAAAAGTAACGAAGGAGAATGATAGCCTTTAAACAAAGTATGAAAATCAAATGATTAGCACTATGCTCAATAAAGTCATCTCAAGTACTTCCAAGGTAAGTTAACCTAATTGTGTAACATCTATCTCTAATCTTTATGTTCATTTCCGTTATAATTCAAATGACTGTTCAAATATGGACGTAGACATGCATGAAGATACATTTCTGTCTGATGGAAATAAAGAAATGTGAGGAACACAGATTTGTCCGATGTTATGTTCCAGATAATGTCAATTATGCTAAAATTAAAATGATTTAAAATTAAAGTAAAAATAGTTTAACTTTTTTGAATGAAGCGTTGAGTGGAAAGTGACAGTCTATCCGTTCATGAAATGAGCAAGGAAAACGAAACAGAACGAATTGAGCAATTCGCTAGGTGAAATTTGCCGGATGCTTCACTGAAATCTGTAGACGAATATTCATTGCTGCAAGTTCAGCAACCAAATAACGAAATACTCGAGGAACTTCAACCACACAAATTTCATCATCCTTGCCACATAACAAACATATTTCACCTTCGCTATGGTTTACAATTGAATTCTGAAAAATTTCCAGTTGTTTTCAAAAATCATCACGGCCAAACTAAGGAATTAGACCAAAGCAAATGTTAGTGGCTGATCGATAATCAAGCATATCAAAACGTTCTAGGTTAAATCTCTGGTAATAACGGTGCCCATGAAATTCAATGGAATGAATGTCGGAAAATTTTTAGTTCCAATTTATTTGAAAAAAAAATCTCTAATAACATAATGAAGGTCAAATATACGAGTCGATGATAAATAATTGATGAAGATGAATAACTGGTATTCTTCTAATCGAACAATACTTTTTTTATGAATGACGACAGCGCTTATTTTGATGAAGACAGAAAAATAGATCCTTTTAAACTTACTTCACTGTCTCGTTGATCTGACGCCATTTTTGAACAACGAAGTGTTGATATCATCGAACCACAACGAGCACAAATATGCGCTACATCCCGGTCGGAGCAATTGAAAAGACGATCCTAAAATGCGATATCCAAAATTTGAAATTTATTGTTGAAAAACTTAAGGATTAAAACAAAAACTTCTCCAAAAATTTTTTAAGCTAAACGAAGGCCTCTAAAAATTTCAAATGCTAATTTAGTTACCTGCAAAGTAAATGCAGCTCCGTGAGCGATCATTGCATCACGTTCCATTTCACCAAACCGAATTCCACCTCCTTTCTTACGACCTTTTACTGGCTGTAAAGTCACCGGATCTGTTGCGCCAGTTGATCGTACTTGAAACTTATCAGCAATCATATGTCTCAGGCGCTGGTAATATACAATTCCAAAAAAAATTTGAACCTGAAAAATTTTTTACTTCTGAATTTCTAGATTGATTGAAAATATAAAACAAGGTGATATTTTGCTCAGTTTTAAAACCTTTGAAAATACACTGAAACTGCGGCAATCCAAAATGATACACGCACCTAAGAATGTATCATTAATTGATCATAAAGTCCAGGCGATATTATAAAAAAAACATAGATGAAAAAATATACAGACTGTGAACAATGCAGAAATAGTCTAATAGCATGTCTAGGAATAAAGGAAATCTAAAATGAAATTAAACATCGTGTTCTCGTTGATGCAGAACAACGGATTTTCAATAATGGATTTTAAAGAAAAGAAATATATTGCAAAACTTTGAAAAAGATCAACAGGAACTGTTAACAGAAATTTTAGATATAAAGATGCGGAGTGCTGTTCAAAGAAATGAAAGTGAGAACGAATCCCAAATAATTATCATACATCAGAAAAGAAATTACTAACAACTTACTTCCATTTCTCGACCATCAACACCAGAATACATTGTTTCGTTTCCATAATAATTGTATCCGGCATGAACAAGAAGCTGTCCAAAATGATCAATGGCTGTTTTCTTCTCACTTAAACAAAGTTTTCATTAGCTTTGTAGAAATAACGCAGGATCAATAAAGTTCTATCATTATCCATTGTTCTTTTTCTTTATTCTTTTGATCTGTCATTTTACCGAACATTGCACACTTTGTGTATTTTGTTTTCTTTGATTCTAAGACCAATTATTAACATATGATAATAAACTTGTAATTTTTTATTTCTAAAAGAAAAAAAACATACTTGAAAACAAATGGCGAAGAATCATACGTGAAACCATGCATAGCACCTGCTTTACCAGCCATACTTTCAATCATCATTCCTAAAAAACAATTTTTAAAAATTAAAGGGTTGAAAACGTTCGTAACAGCGTTTCTAATCATATACTATTGAACTACTGAAATGAAGAGGAATATCGCCCAAAATCTAACACTCTTCTAATAAAATATAAAATTCAGTAATCACGATACTTCAAAAAGATTTCGACCAAATTCCAGATTGAAAAGATTTGCAATATTTTTAAAAAATCAAGGTCAAAGAAAAAATCCGAAAACCACATCAATTTAAAGAAAAATTAGTAATCAAACGCTATATGAAAAGAAAATATACCAATTGTCATTCGAGATGGAAAACCATGCGGATTGAAAATAATATCAGGAACCATTCCAGACTCGGAAAATGGCATCGATTCGGTAGGCCACAAGAAAGAATTTATACCTTTCTGACCATGCCTCGATGCAAATTTGTCACCAATTATTGGATTACGCTGTGTACGCCACTGAATCAGTGCATGCTGAAAATAATGAAAATATTCCGAGAATAAATAAAGAAATCAAATTGCAAATTAAGTTTACTTTGTTATAAAAATTTTCAATTGAGCTTCTCGGAGAAGTTTCCAATTCTTAGGCCATTTCGTTAAATGCATTTACTAATTTCATGTCAATTTTTAAGGGCAAATGTGAATAAAACGAATCTTACACATTTGCCTTTATTAGCATCAATCTGCTCTCCTTCTTCGACAATTCTTATCGAACCACAGAATGCCGCCTCAGCGTATTTGTATTTATGAACTTTATAACTGTTTGCATCAATGTCGTACACGGAATAATACGGGTCACCTTCCATATACAGACGTCCAGGAATCGGTAGACCGTCAAGACCTATTGTCTTTTGAGGATTTTCCGGATCACACAAAAATATTAGACTCCCTGTGGATCGTCCTTCCGCTAGATTCAGCCTAAAATGTTAAATTTATAATTTACTGGTAGATTTGAACTGTCATATTCATACTACAAACCTTTCAAGCAAATTCTTCAAGAGGTATAAGAGTTAATCTTATGTAAAGCCAAGATTCAGACCGGAAATGCTTCCCATTTTCAACTGTCATACCAAGTCAATCAAGTGATCTAACACTGTCATAGCTGTTACTGTGCTTGTTTAAAAGCATAACAATGATAGGCCCAATAATTTATAACAATTCGTGTTAATGTCCCTCCTAAAACTAATATCAAACTCATCAAGTTTGCATAATAATAAGAATACTACAGTACCTTTCAACTTTAATAACACTGCCATGAGCAAAACCACGTTCATAGGAGCTCTTATTAATAACCATAGCGTCCTCCATATCATAACCTATGAAATAAGTACAAATAGTAGCAAGATAATTGTATGGTTATTAATACTTTCCAAACAAATGCTTATTAATCTCAAACCTAACATTACCTGTATAAGATATAACTGCAACGCATGCATTCGTTCCCAGTGGGTATTCATCAATACCATATTTCTCATATGGATCTGGCTTCACGATAGGATTTTGAGGAAACTAAATAAAACGAACATGTTTTTTAAAACAAAAGTTCAGAATCTTCTCCTATAGAGAAACATAGAACAGCTATTTTTTATGTTTCTATTCAAGTAATTATTTTTTTCATAGACATTCAGTAATTTACTTGAACCACAGTAACTTACTTGAATCACTATTTTAAAATGTAACGCCTTAAAAGAACAAAATTCGTCTAAAATTGTTGATTTTTCTTTCCGTATTTATTACTTTGATTATAACATTCAATTTAGTAAGCCCTCAGGTCTGTGTCACAGATGCGTATTTCAATTTTTTTTTTCTTTGCAGCAAGTCTTATTCAGATTGTTTTACTATTGATGAAAATATTGCCTGTAGGCGATACATTTTATTGTCGGCTCGATAGTTCCATGCATGAACAGGTATTCCCATTGTTTGCTTACCCATTTGACACTGATAAACATTCCTTGGAGACTGATTATGATCAGGAAATGGTATTAGATTAGCAGCAAAACTAAACAAACAACTGGGATGAATTTCTTGATGCATCGTTACATTGGATTCTGCTTCCTCCGGGTCGATACAAATCGATAAGTACACTTGTTCGAATGTTCCTAAGAATTTAATTAATAACATTGAGGAATTTTCAAAAAAAAAAGAAATCCAGCAAACATACTCGAGATAGCAAATAAGTTACTCTGTTTTCTTGATCAAAAGGATATTATTGCCAATCAAACAAATTTATGGCAACCCAAATTCTTTTCAAAAGGATGCAAAATTGAATCATAGAAATTTTCCCTGCATTACCTTATAATCAAAATGATTAATTTCTGACTGTAAGTGTTGATACCAGCAATTGGTAAAATAAACTTGTTCATAATTTTGGCTCAAAATCCTAAAATAAGAAAATACAACAAATGAAAAAAATTTTAAAGATTTTACCTATGAATTCAACTCGATTTGATGGAAGATATTTGACTGGTCGTATAAGACGTGCAGGTTCAGTAAAAATGTACAAACCGGGATACTGAACCAAAATGTTAACCGGGTCAATGGACTTTTCCACTAGAATTATTTCAGCACAAAAAGGTACGCGATTATCATCTAACACTTTTAAAAAACGTAATTGCTGTTCGATATATGATGCCTGTGATTGTGGAATATGACCAACAAATTTTCCATCAACCAAAACGGGATACATCTGAAAATATCCCTCAAAAAAACCACTATAATGTCAAGCATAAAGAAATTCTAATGCGAATACAACAGGTAACTGTATCTCCATCCTCTCCTCGCATAACTATATTTCAAAAGAATGCTAGATAAAGTCAGTGAAATTCGGTGGATATTCATTTCAAACTATTTCCTTTTTTTCGCTCTTTTAGCGCTAATAGAATTTAAAATACTGATGTAGATTTGGGGTATAGTTTGAAAAATACGTACAGGTTCTGAAGGGAGTAATGTGATTGCGGAATGACCGACCATCCCTAACTCTCCAAGCAATTTTGGCAATTCGTTATTATTCGAATAATGCGTAACGATGCGTACGCTTGCCGTGACGTGATTTAACAATCCACATGGAGCACCATCAGGAGTATGTACTGGACATATGAAGCCCCAAGCTTCGGGACGTAATTTACGTACATCTGTGGTGCGCATTTCCATAAAAAATGCGCCTCGATGGATTGCTCTATAACAAATAACAGATGAATTAACTTTAAAAAAATTTTTTTTTGGAATAATTCTTTCAAACAAATGCAAACAACCCAAAAAAGATTAGATGCAACAATTTAATGACCATCACACAATCATAAGCTTCTTTACGAAATTTTCGGCTGCAACTGACATTCCATTATCAGTAAGGAATAACGATTGTGACAATATTTATAAGCCGAACTTTGAAACAAAAAATGGAATACAAAGAAAAACATACCGAAAATGGGAAATAAATCGAAGCTGATTAATTCTTTCAGCAACTACCGAAAATCCATTATTTTGCTGCAATGTTAAGCCTCCCCGAGTGATCAAATTCCCAGTAGCAATGAAATACTCCAGACCTCGCGTTATTTCTCCTGATCGCTGTGAACTTATTGCACGAATCAACTCATGACTAAAATAAAATAAGCGAGATAATTTACAAACAATATATCTTAAAAATCTTAAAATAAATTACTAAAACAAGGCTCCAAAAATTAATTTTTAAAATGACTATAAACCTCGATAGAAGGAAATTTTCCCCTTTACGTTTTGCTTCAAATTCAATTTTCCTTCGTGCAATACTCAACGTATTTTCCAAACGTTCTCGTATAATCAAGAGAATTATGTGACCCGACACAGCAACTTCTTGAAACTGTGGATTATCCGGTGATTCAGCAGCACATTCACCTTTTGTTAATGCTATCAATTTTTGAGCCATGTACGAAAGGAGGAAGAATTTATCTTCGTCGTTATTCAAATGTATTGCAACACAAACGCGAAGCAAGAAATGACCAACATCCTCAAAAAACATTTCAAAATTGAATTTTTTCATATTTCTCAAATTGCATTCAAAGCTACAAAGAAATATTATTTTAAATGTTATTGAGAGATGCATATATTTCACTTACTTCAGCTATTTCCCATGGACCAACACGATCTTGGATAGCTACTCGGAACTTTTCACCAATAGCAGTGAGTGCCGTTTTTTGATTCACTATGCCATCATCATTGCATAGTGCTAACATTGCAATTACGCATCCTGAAAACCAACAATTCTATTTCTGCATTTAGAAATGCAGCAATGAAGCTATGACAAAAGCAACAAAAATAAAAATTTTTTATATAACCAGCATAACAATAACGAAAAAGAGGCAATAAATATAATGAATATATTTTGCCTTTCCAAAAGTGGTCATCTGGTCGACATTTGACCATATGTTCCATGATGCACTGGTCATTCATTGATGTTAGTGATTTGATGACGTACATAAATGGCAGATAAAACAATTCACGTCGGTACTAAAATAACAATGTTTTGATATTTCAAAATTTGGTCTAGAAAAAAAATTCAGTCGAAAAGTAAAAGAGAACGAATTCAAGCGAAACAATTATATGCTAAAAACGACTTTCAAAATGCAAAAACAATCCTTAGCAACTTTTTGAGAAACTAGTTCTAAAGAGCAAGCAAGTAACCTGGTATATATATCACAAAAAAATAGAATGTAACCTAATCGTATTACTTTTTTTTTTTGTTATGTTTTTAAGACGTGTTCTGTGTTATGTTTATTTGTTACTGCACAGTATCTATTAATAAGAATTCACTGTGAGTTATTAAAATGTGAAATGATACGTGAATGACACATTAAACTATATTCCACGCAAAAAGTTGAATAGTTAGAAGCTCATTGATTACCTGCAAAGCTATAACCATGGTACCACTTTCGAGATAATGAAGTGTCATCATAGCAGCCGAATAATTCCCTCGGACGCATCGCATCATTATCCCGTACTGTGTAAATAAAGGTCCTTTTTCACAAAATGAACGCCTTACTATTCCTATCGGATAATTGCGACGATTTGCAACCAAAAGACGTATCACCTATTCATTTTAAGCAACTCGATTAAGAGATAGAAAATAATTCATAGATTCTATTTAAAAAAATTCATATCATGTCTTGGTATAGAACCTTTTTACTGATCCCACATAATGACCCGTACTACAAGTTTTGTTTTGTTATAAACAACACTGAAAAGAAACTTGATTAAAAGAATATTTTACCTTTTCATTCCCTTTACAAATGAAGTAACCGCCTTTTTCAGCCCCTTCTTCACCATGTGCTATTAACTGCTCTCTCGTTAACCAACGCAAATGGCATCTGCTTGATTTTAACATTATGGGAATCTGAAACATTATAATAAATCGATATCTGTAGGAATTGAATTTGAAATAACCTGAATCGATATCCATAGGATTTTGAATTTAAAATAACTTCACTATTGAGCAATAAAGTAAAATACCATAAATAACATTCAATCCAATTATTTCAAAGTTAACTATTACTTATTGCAGCACAATGGAATTTGAACGAATGTTAAGCCCCTCATTTCAATATGTTCAATGATGTACAATCAAAGGCATGAAGATTTAATTACTGCTCAATTTTAATTACTAACAGTGGAGAACATTAGAATTGTGTTTTTCGAATCTCAGCTGGTAAAATAGTACAACATCAAGAATATATACTGCATTTAAAAAAAAAAAAAGCAGAATCAAACAACAAAGAATCAAACTGCAAAAAACTGATTCAAAAAACTAACCTCACCAACAATAACTTCACAACAATCCACTCTAGCGCCATTCAAGCGTATTTCTATACCTGCTTTTAATGGCCCCCTGTAAGTTAAGCCACGCTGTCGGCATTCTGAAGGAAACAGTTTTTGCGAATCAATTACAGAAGAACCCTATAAGAAACAGACTGAGAAATATTTTTGTTGACTTCTATTACCAAAACTGTTTCTCTCATCCTAACTTTCTAACTAGCTGTAGTCCGAATAAACTTGATCGATTTGTGGTTAAAGTCATCCTATTTACTCCATATACTAATTAAAAGTAACATATTATTAAGAAACTCATGCACAGTCCGGACAAACCAGACAAACCTGACCGATTCTGTGCTTGAAATCATTCTGTTTACTCCATATATTAATTAAAAGATAACATATTACTAAGGAACTTATGAATTTGTAATTTAAAAATTGGATAGACTCCAATTTTTGGGTGGGGTCCTTGCAATAACCAGAAACCGAAAGTAAAATTATGACCTGTTTCACTTCAATCATTGGATAACCAAGCTGGCAACCGGTATAACGTAATTCCACAGCTTCTCCAGTTGGAAGTCGAAATTTTTCTCCCGGTACATCCAGAGCAGCCAAATGTACACCATGCTCAGCCAAATAATCGAATGATTCCACATGATATGAAGCAACGTCACAATCCATTATTAATTAAAACGATAACACTTCCATTCGCATTCCGGATTCCGGATTGAGGAGCAAGAAGAACACGTCTTAAACAAGAATACTTATTATAAAATGCAATTTCGGGAATGCCCAGGACGTTAAAGTAGTAAGTAAGTGTGACCTTGAAAGGTGAGTATTAAAGCTACTAAAACAAACTGAAAAAAGTGAAAATTTTGCAGCCAAAATTCTTATCCAAGCATGATCTTGGAAGGTGAGTATTAAAGCTACACAGTGAATTGAAAAAAATGAAAATTTTTTGTAGCCAAAATATCTTTGTTGAACTATAGTTGAACCACAGCACTAACACAAATCTAAATTCAAATAAACTGCCCGAAAATCATTTCAATTTTTGGAAATCATAGATGAAAATTCTTGTCCCCTATGTTGTTGTACTTCAGATCTGGCAATTAGTTCCTTGAATTAGCTCAACATTACACAAACCTCTATTTCATCAAATATGCATTCTGCTCACCAAATCTTCCAACTTCCAAAATTTTATTTTCCAACATCAATGCAAAACTTTTAGAACTTACTGGAAGGATTTGGAAATGAAGTTTACGAGTCATTTTCTACTCGTCTAATTTTAGTCCGATAAAGCTCACTGAGAACCAGACTCTGACCATAATTTAAAAAAATAAAATTACTTTATGATTCTTGAGAAATAGTACAGTATTTTATATAAAATATGTTCTTATCGATTTAATTATCAATTTGCTATGTATACGTGTTTAGCAGCAAGCTTACAAACTTACAGTATTTTAAATACTTTCAGTAAAGTATAGATACGAAGAAATCCCAAATTCGAAGGATTTTAGTTGTATATGAGAAAAGGACAACTTTTAATACTTAACCATTACTCATTTTTAGAATAAAATAAACATGCTAATCTGAAGATTTCTTGACATCTTCTGGAGATCTCAAAAACAAAAAACAAAATGAAATATTTAAATTGGATCACATCACAAAATTAAACATGTACAACAAAATTCTTCAACAAAAATTAAGTGTAAAGATACACAGAACATCAGGAAAAAATTAATCTAGCTTCTCCCAATGATCGCTAGCTTCTTATTTTTGTCTTTCATTGTCAGGTATAATGAAATCGAAGTTTCATGGCGTGTACAGAAAATTGAATCTGAAATTACATAACAATCATTTTAATCATAGAGAAGTGGTTGACCTATCATTAAATCAATAATAAAACATTAAGGAATATTAACGAAGCAAATTAATGTTTCGAAAAAAATATTGTTATCCCTAATGACTTTAATTTTAATAAAATTTTGTAGACATAGATTTTGTTGAAAATGCAAAGCAAACTATTCCCTGAACAAAAGAACTAAATTATTTTCCCTGAACAAGAACTAAAGTAAAACACTGTGAAGACTCAAAATATCGAATTCTAATAGTACTGAAGCCGTGATAAGAGAAGAAAGAGTTTGTCCACAAAGCCAAAATTAAGCAATGCAGTACTGTAGCTCTTCTCACCTGCTAAGAACTTGTGGAAGACTTGCAATCAAATTTCCGTAACCAGTTGAATTGTCGTATAGTTCAAAGAGTGGTGCAGCGACAAGTTTGTAATTTTTTGGGACAGCAAAAAGTGCTCGTTCCGGAAGTTGAACCAGGAACAGCTTCGTTTGCTCTTTTGGTTTTGTAACATGTGCAGGAATATATGGATACTTGAAACAAACTCACCACTTTTTACTTTATGACAAATTTATCATTCTTTTCATTGGAATGAACAAAATTTATTTAAAAATCTAATTAAAAAAAATATGAAGCAATTCAAGAACAATTCGAAATAAAAATATATTAAAACATCATACCCTAGGTGGGTCAAAATTAGGACGCCACCAATTACCAATGACATCTTCAATAGTCCATAAATCTTTTGCACCATCTTGCCGTCCAAGTGTCTGGAAAAAGAAAACCTTTAAGAAAAAAAAAAAAAAAAAAAAAAAAAAAAAAAAAAAAAAAAAAAAAAAAAAA
>JARVGP010001398.1:0-16449 GCA_029876185.1 Mansonella ozzardi
ACCTTACGTGAATGATCGTAAGGTTCTAATTTAGCAGCATACATTTTGTTATCAATTGATGATTGCACTTGAAAGACAGCACCAAAACCACCTTTACCAAGAAGTTTTATCACCTACTGATGAAAATTCGCAATCACAATAAAGTAAAGATTTTATGAGTTTTTTTAAAATGCATGCAATTCTACAAAAATTCTACATTCTATAAAAAATTCTCAGGAACAATTTTCGACCCAGATTTACTGATTAATTATTTAATTATATTTAATTATTTAACTGTATATTAATTGTAATTTTTTTCTTTTGTTTTCAGAAATCTTGCAGTAAGAAGTTCTCATTTTCTACGAGTAATATTATTACATGTGGTTAGTTTGCGATGTTTACTGATGATAATGACAGTTATTAGATTCCTCAATGTAATTGCTAAAAATTGCTATTTAATGAAAATTTTCTTGATGAATTTATCAGTGATAGCAATCTATGCCTTGCTATGTCACTTTATTCAACTTCTATATTGCTAGAAGTTAATTGATTTCTAACTTCAAATAAAACTTAAAAAAATTTATTTGGATGCTTTAATCAGACCTGATAATTAGCAATTTTCCCCTGAAAGGAAGAACCCACTTGCGGGAAATCTTTTAATGATAATGATTTCTTTTGATCCTGAGCAAATTGCAACATTGGATTAACAATGTTATTTTATATTACGTCTGAAGCGACGCTCATCCGACCATTGATTGAAATGAGAACAATGAAAAATAGTGAAGTAAAATCATTTATATGCTAGTTTTATTTTCATTTTTTTTAATATTTAACGTGCGTATGAAACAATTTGGACACGTAAGTATATGTAACTTCTATGTGTTTCGATATTTTATAGCTTATATTTTGTTAAATATAAATACAACGTTATTATGAGTCAAATTATCAGAGATGCAAAAGAGTGAACAATTTTTTTTGGCCATTTATCATCTCATAACCAAATCTTTTGGTGTTTCCCTTTATTTCAATTTGCATTTCTTCCTTTCGGGACTTTTGCTTATTTCCTTATTTAATCCAACCGTATAAAACTTTTTTTTGTTAAATTGGTTTTTAGTCCAGAAAAAAAAGCTTTATGAAAGCTCTATGGAAGTTACGTGTAGTTTGTATTATACAGAAAATAATGGATACGCAATAGATACTTCTGTACAAAAATCAGCTTTAGTAAATGAGTTATATAGGAGAGGGTTTGGCATTCCTGGAGAGCAAATTGCTGGAATGGATTTCTTGCCTGTTTATGAGGAGGCAAATGACGTAGTGAAAAAAGGAACATCCTGCTTGAAATGAAGACATATCAATATCGCGGTCATTTGATGTCATGTCTTGCGACTTATCGTTCAAAAGAAGAAGTTGAGGATGTGAGCAAGGGAATATAATGATTTGAGTTTATACTAAAAGAAAAAAAATGCAAACTAGGATGTAATTGATATAACTCTTTTGTGAAGGTCATGTTTTAAATTTATCGGTTTTCTAATTTAAATACATAATTACTATGGATTGACTAACAAATATCCTTTCGTTCAATGCTGGCTTCAATGCATGTCGAATTTTTGGTAAATATAAATCGTTTTTTGTATGCTTGATAAAATTTAATTGTCACTTTTTTTCTCGGATAGCGTTAAATGGGGAAAATATATATTTATTTCACGCAATGGAAATGCTTAAATTTACTTTTTTTCACGTGAAAAACAGTTATCGAATTTGATTATGAATTAAAATAGTCCATTTAGCATACGGTATTAGTGCATTCCTATAAATTGAGCCTGTTATCGATGAATTTTTATTTCAATTCAGTTTTTTAAAATAATTTAATGAAGCTCAATTTATAAAATGTATTTATGTAAATCTAAAAAATAAATTCTTATTTTAAATTATAGATTAGAAATCATTTGCACACAAATATTTTCGAAAAAATTTTCCAGAAAAAGAGATATAATTTTTTTTAACATTCATTCAAAATGCGACATAGTATTACAATCGAATGAATGTCATATTTACAATTAATATATTACAATTAATAAATCAATTAATCATATGTACAGAAACAGAAATATATGATATTATCATAATTCAAAACAATTGTAGCAATGTCTTCCTCTCCAACTCAAACATTCCATACATCGATCGTATAGCACCTAGAGAAATAAAATTTAAAAATAATGTAAAATTAATCCATAAATTAAGCCAACAAAAAGCAACTTAGCTATTCAGAAAAAATTAGAGAAATTTAGCTAAGGAATAAGGAACGCAGCTAACAAAAGTTATCAAAATTAAATAATATAGTTAAGAAATGAAATATTTAAAAGAGATCCTGAAAACTTTTTTTATCTTTTTAAATGAATTATTTGAAAATAAAAAATTAAAATTACGGAAAATAAAAGAAGGAAAGTAAAACGAACTCTTCCTTTGGCCAAATCACAAAACCAATGGCATTCACTTATCCAATCTTTACAAATTGTACGAAAACACTGTTTTATCATTAAATCAAGCTGCAAAAAAAGGGAAAAAATAAACAAAATAAAATTAATTAGTAAATTTGCTAGTTAATTGCCAAATTTCCTTCATTTTTTTCTTCGCATAATTTTCACTTAAAAAAAATTCAGAAATAATTCGAACCTTTTTTTAATCTTGCATGAAATTCCTTCCCTTTAATTAATTATAAAATCATTTAACACATATTTTTATCATATTGCATTGACAAAAAAAAATTTTTTTCGTTTGTAAAAAAAGTGTTTAAAAAGATATGGTTTTTTTTTCTGGAAAATTAAATTAAAATTATAAAAAGTTAACGAAAAAAAATCGAAATTTTATTTCAATAAAGGGAAATTTAATTGAATCATATAAAGGCGGCAATTTCGCAAATTGTCAAATTGTGATTTGTGATTACATTTCGATTCGTTTTCGATTTCTTCTCACAATGGGAAATGATGCATAAAATAAAAGCATTCTTCGAATTAATGTAATTGCACCTGTCTGTCCGTCTGTCCATCTTTGTGTGCGCATATGTTCAAATTTATATTCAAATATATCAAAACATTTTTTTTTTGAAGTTTAAAGATTAGAATTGCTTTTCTTTTCAAATTTAGTGATTATCATATTCAAGATACTTGCTTTATCACAACTTACTCTATTAATCATTATTTATATTGTAGTGAGGTAAAAAGTTATCTACCTTTAGATATACCTGAGGAATTTTGACAAAAATTCAAACTTGCTTTTTTTAACGGTTGTTATTTAATGCTAGAAAAGTCTTCGGGCTTATGTATTTTTCAAAAATGATCAATGATAATTAATTAGATAATTAAATTTGACTATTTAAATTTAAAAATATTTTAGTTAATTAATTTACAAATGCAATTGTTGCAAAATATGACATTAGAGTATTTTTTAATTAGACAATTACATTTGATTATTTAAATTCAGAAATGTTTTAATTAATTAGTTTACAAAAAATAATTTCGTACAATAAATAATTCATAAAAGTAGTATGTAACAGTATACCTCATGATAGGATCTTGGTCGTTGCACTGAATATGACGAATTTACAGTATTAATTGCAAGTAATACAATTAGAAAATTGTACATTCGACCGTTTATAGTGTAGTTCATTTCATAAACGATACACACTCACATAGATACACATATATGAACTGCAGGATGATATTATTTGATTTTCAAAAGTGATCCGTCACAACACTGATTTTACAATTTCCTTTCTTCTTGTTGATAAATATCAGTGTAATAATATATAATTAGAAAATATAAGGATAGACAAATAGATTAGCAGACAAGGGAAATAGTAGTATTTAAAATGATGGAATTATTTGCGGAACTATATATATATGATGTGTGTATGTATATATGATATATGTGTATGTGTGTATGTGTGTTTAACCTCGTTTTTACACCGCAAATATTTCACCTGAAATGAAAAGGACGATATAGATCCAAATATATATGTAAATATGTTACCGAAAATCTATGATACACTTTTTGGGAGCTAATCAAAAAAATGCTTTCATGGGGAATTGCTTACAAAAATTGCGATAAAATTACAATCGGTTGATTTAAACTTTTAAATTCAAATAATTTTTTTGAAATGAATTATTTTTCATTTTGTATCCTCAAAAAAAGACAGAGTAAATTCAATTAAAATATGATTAATGTCAAAATTTAAGTACTGATGAAATTGAAAGGCACAAAATAAGATATGTAGGCGATGATGAGAGAGCATCTTTGTATACTTCAGGTCATCTACAAAAATGGTAAGGATGATTGATGATGATGATAACTCATTATAATTAACCATCTTTGATAACTCTTTTCTTCTTCACTTATATTATATGCAAATTCAATTTGATAAAAGAAGTAAAAAATTGAGTAGTGGAAATTTTCAATAAAAAAATTTTAATTTGAAAAATATTTTCACTCTTACTTTCATACGTTTCAAATGTTAAAAAATGGTAAAAAATGTTTGAGAATGATAATTTAATTTTATGATATATTTGTTACAAGCTTGCTTCGTTTCAGAAATGCTCACGATAATGATTTTCGTGCGAATTATAATAGTGATAACAATAATTGCACGAATTACAACGACAATAATGATGTGAAAAAGCATTTTGATTGTTGCATAATATTTTTATACATCGATTGTTAAATAAATGCTTTATGAAAAGCATAAAGTATACTTACTGTACAGCCTAATTTTATAGTGGCCAACAAAATGATATTGTCCAGTTTCTATGATATACATGCCATTGGCTAGGATAAGGAAAATATTGCTAATTACTCAAATAACTAAGTAATAACTATTTCGTTTCAATTTGCACCTAATATTATTGCATTATCTTCAGACAAAAAAAAATAGTTCAAGGAGCGGGATGTGGTAATAATGATAATGAAACAGTGATAGAAAATGATTATGTGGTAATATTAAAATGGTGGTGTGAGAAATATAATAATATTCAAAAATGATAGTGATCAAAAATAATATTTGGAAAAGAAACCGATAAAGATTCCTTCGTTTAGAAATCTAGCAAATGCAAAAACTTAATTACCGATAATTATATAATCGTATCATCGAATTTAAATTATATATTCTAAATTATAATTTGAATAAAAGCTGTACAGTGAAATAGCAAAAAAAAATGTTTTTATTAGCTGGCAAACGGAAGCAATCAATGAATGGCAGAAATGAATATGTGAATTCAAACAAAGTTTATGTTTACTATTAATTTACTTACTTTAAATTGTACAATCAATGTTTGCTGTTATACTATCATTTTCATTTATATCAAATCGTACGATTGCAAATGTTTGCTTATCCTATGCAAAAAAAAAAGTTAAACGATCAATTCACTTCATTTTATTTGGGATTGCCAATTAAAAAACTAGCTCTTCATATAAAATGAACTTTTTTATTTCGTCTTTTTTCATTTTTTGTTTAAATGTAACATAAAACGAAAACTTGTTTGTATGATTCATTTCAAGTTATTTAAATAAAAAATGAAAAAAACTTCAAATTTATTGATACAAATAAAATTCTAATCTAAAAATTACTTTGAACGAGTCTAAAAAAATAAAAAAAAGTGGAATACTATAAAATAACAATGGTACTTAATGGCAGATTTTTTCTAAAAAAAAAAAAACACTCTGCCATATAAAATAGTATGGCAGAATGACGCTTGAGATGATCTAAAAAGCCATGATTATTTTAAATTTTTATACTGAATACTAAATAGCCTCATTTCTAATTAATATAGTCTAAACCTTTTCTAATTAATTTCAAAAAAAACATTATTTAAGTTTATAGGTATACCATTCATACTTATATTTTTTTAGCCAGTTGTTTTTTTCGAAATGAAGCGCTTTAAAATTCAAGAAAAAATCGGAAAAAAATTATCGAAAGTGGCTGGTGTTTAATGGCAGATTTTTTTCTAAAAAAAGAAGAAAATGTTTACAAATTTTGCAGTTTTCAAAGCGAAAACGTGAAATGTTTAGTTTTTGAACGTTTAACACGTTTAACTGAAATGTAAACGTAAATTTTTATTGATGTTGTAAGAAAAAAAAATCCTTTCTTTAATTAATTTGGCAATTTGTTTTTTTACTCCAATTAGAATCATTCAAAATACTGTATCAATTAGTAAAAGAAAAAAAAGATAAATTGGACTTCGTTTTTTCTTCCATTTACTTTTCAAAACTTATGCATAATTAATTAGTTAATTAATAAAAATTAATTGGTTAAAAAATGTAATTTTAGAACAAGAATAAAAACAAATATCCATTTTGCAAAATGAGAATTGAAATCGATTTGCACATTAGTTATCATTGCCATCTGCAATGTAAGACATTTTACATTTGATCTGATTTGTCTTTTACACTAGCACTGACCACATCATTCATTGACTTGTTGATTTATACGATATAGTTACATTATCATTAACAGAAACAATACACAACAATGTTAGCTAGCATAAAGCTGATGATCAATGTGGCGAAGTTCAAAAATTGTCTCTAGCAATTAAAAAATTTGTAATATTTAAACTTATTTGTAAATTTAAATAAAAAAAAACAGTGACTGCTCATCTAGCAATCTGTTTGATCCATCGATTAATGTTCAATAAGCAAAAAAAGAAGCGATGTTTGAAATAAAATTCTCATAAGATGTGTTACTTTCTATTCCATTTTCTCCTCCTCCATCACCTCCTCGCACCTTTCACCTCAACTTTCTCCTCTCATTCAATTCCTTTCCTGCCTCCATCCCCTCTCCCTCACCGTTCCCCCGCCCTTTTAAATTTTTCAATCATCTTTCTTATAGCAGCTGCTATTATGATTATGTTAAAATGTCACCTTTTTACATGTTTTCTTTTGAGCCATTTCAATAACTGAATTGCGCGACCTTTTCCCATTCATACAATTATTTCGATAAAATTATAAATAGCCAGAGAAATACTGATGAGCACAGCAATAATTCCCAAAAGTTTACACCTAAATGAACGATGAGGTAAATATTGTAGCACAAAAGATTGTAATTACGGTCCATTAAGCCTTCAAGAGGTGCACTTCAAATTTAACTCAGTAATCAACCAATTGAATATTTTAGTTGGCAAACAAAATTATTGCGAAAAAAAATTCGCTATTTAAAATGCAAAATATCAAAATATTTTCTCAGTTATAAAAACAAAAAAAAAAAAATGACTTCAAAAATGAAAAAGGCATAAAATTGATAAATTAAAATCGAAAAGTAATTTTCCGGAAAAAATTTTCTTTTCAAGCAATCAAATTATTATTTATTGTTTTTGTTCGAATATTACATCATAAAATGCTACAATCTTTTCTTTTTTTTTACTTTTTTTTTGAAAACATAAATTTCAATGGTCACAACATGGTCATAATTGCGTTTGGATATATGAAAAGATCTGGAATTAAACTATTTTGCATTTGCCAAATTTCTCGTTCTATTGCAGTGATTTATTAGGACTTGTATCGTTGTTGTCTTTATGCTAATTGTAAAAAATAATAAATGAAAATAATTAATTAATTCACAATACAAACTGCTGCAGAATAGAAACAAAATGAACTATTGAATGAAAAATTAGGAGAATAAATTAGTAAGCAAAGAATTAGATGCTACAAAATGAAAATTAATAAACCCAGTAGAACTTTTTAAATAAATTAGTTAACAAAGTTTCATTTTTTCGACAATTGCTAAAATTTTATTTTTGTTTTTGTTTTTTTTTCTGCAATAGGTCACTTTGCTAATGTCTTATGTATCTGTGATAGATAATAATATGTTATTTCGATCAGCAACATAAATTGATAGGAAACCAAAAAAGCTTCAAATTATAAAGTCTAATCAGTGCTAATTTGTGAATCATTAAAAATTCAAGTTATTAAATCTAATTAGTGCTGGTGTTTGAAACATTAAAAACTCAACTATTTGCATTTTTTTGAAAGTATTAACTGGAATATGTTATTACATTTGAATGTTTTTCGATCTTATTGAATATTCAACAGGATCGAAATTTCAAATCGACGACAAAGATCGTTATACGCTATAAACATTACAAAAGTTACATGATGACAAGCATACGTCAAAAACTAGTTTGAAATAATTGTGTAACAAATTTCTGGAAATTTTGAACTAAACACTTATTTTTTGGAAAAAACTCAGCTATTCAAAAAGTTTTTCCTGAAAATTTATTTATTTATTTTTTTTGATGAATAAAAACTTTCAATATATTTATCTTGGCATTGACCGGAAATTTTGCAACCGAAACAGATGAAATTAAGCACAGACCATCTTTGCTTAAGTTAACACCGTTTGATTTTCTTCTAGAAAACGTTTACAATGAAAATTTAAGTTAATCATAATTCTATCGAAACTTACCATATTGGACAAGTTAAATAAACTGATAATTTAAATTTTTATTCAAAAGCATTCAGTAATTATATTGTTTGTAATTAAAGGAATGCGATTAACTCACTCAATTTAAAAACTTTAATTTAGAGGATACGATTTAAATCCCGTTCCGCAATTTTATCATTTGTATACGGTTGTAATTAATTAAGATTATACCGTAGTTTTTGTCATAATTACATGAATATGATTAAATTCCGATCGTTTATCTTTTCTCAGCAAAAAAAAAACACCGTTGACTTGTATAGTTAACATTTGCGAATAAAAATATACGGCTGAGTTCCGTAGCTTTCTCGCAATTAAAGAAAAATGATTAATTCGGTTATTTATCATTTGAAATTAAAAGCATACGTTACATTCCATAATCATTTGTAATTAAAGGAATGCGGTTAAATTCTGTGATTTAGCAACTGCAATTCAGAGGATACGGTCAATTACGTAATTTTGTCATTTCTACTTAAGATATGTGTTCAATATGGTTAAAATAAGCAACTGAATTAACAAACATAAACGATGTTTGTCGTATGGATCCTAAATTGCAGTGAAAAAAAAGATTAATGAGGCAATTTATGGTTAAATTAAAATATAAAAAAAGTATAATTGACATGTCATTTAAATAATCATATTACAAATTTGTCAACAATAGGCAAGAAGGATGAAATGTAATAATTATGTGGAAAAGAAAAAAAATTAGAAAAATTGGTATACGCCAATTGAATGAATGATATTTTGATGATAATTTCTGAATTTTTTTTGCTATATAAAAAGGTCGTTGATTTATGTCAAATATAAATAAGAAATTTTCGAATCCTTTCATGTAATATATTGTTATCGGAAACATGGTAGCTTAAACTACGCTGCAATTCAAAAAAAATTTTTTTCTTCTACAAATAACTTTAATTGTCAAGACCTTAGATTACATATTATTATTATGATAATGTTGTCATAACCATTTTTCTCTTTTCTCTTCCTTTCTTCAAAATGTGCAAAATATTGGAATAACAAAGATAGGAATGAAGTGACAAAATGTTATTGGTCAATTAAAAAGAAATAATAAAAAAAAGAAAACTTTGTATGTACAACTTGGATGGATTACTAATAATACCAATTGGATCTGTTAGTACTTCTCAAAGATTCGATGGAAGGCTTGTTGCATAATTATTAATATTAATTTTTTGAAATAATATATAAGCGCATCGACTGCTCAGACACTCTGACAAAGGCAAACTTAAATTTTTCATTTCTTTTAATTGCTCGATAAAATTATCATTCATTAATAGCTCTAGGAATTTCTTATCAAAAATTAACCGTTAACTATTTTGAACTTTGAAATTATTATTGCCTCAATTATGTATGGTATGAATAAATCGAAACAAAATAAACCGTCATTTGAATGAAATTAATATTTGTTAAGCAGTGATCCTGCTCTTATTTCCTTCACAGTCCATTTAATACACATGGAAGCTCTCGGAAAGTCTGTAATAAACACAGTTTGTAATTTGCTAATTTAAAAATTTAATTTTAGCTTTTAAAGAATAATTTAATTTTGCTAAAAACTGAATAGGAATATTTTCAATTTTTGTTTTTATTTCACCACTCGAAAAAAACAAAAAAGTTTCAAAAGAAAAATTATGCGGTAAAAAAATGACAGTATCTTACACTTAATGTAATGGCAATTCTATCACTTTCCCAAATTATTTTTGTATCAATTTTGAGCGATGTTGGTTGAAGTATAAATGTTTCACAGCGTACAACTTTGACTGATTTTGTTCCCGTTATCCAATTGCGAACTATATTCAACCATTAAAAGTATCTAAAAGATTTTGTTTTAAAGTTTTAATAATTATTGAAGCTCACCCTACTTTATTCATCTTATACTGTAAAATTTGCAAGAGAAAAAAATCGTTTTCAAGAAAGCAAGTTAAAGTTTAAGAATAAAAATGATTATTATAGAATAACTGATAATTTATTACAAACAAAGGCAACAACTTTTTTCTTGTAATTAATGAAGAAATGATTAATTGAAATTTAATAAGTAATTTGAGAAAAAAAGAATGGAAAAGCTTTACAAATCACATTATGATCAGTTTCAAAAAGTATATCAGATAGTTGACTCAGGTAATTCACTTCGTTAATCCAGATGGCAAATAAATAAACCAAAATTTCGAAAATTCATATTGCTCATACAATAAGAATTAGTATGTAGTAAAAATATCTCACATAAAATAATCAGTATCTTATAAAAAATACGAAAATTTCTCTTGCAATGCTGCAAAAAACAAATTAAATTCCAAATGAATATTTGAAGTAATAATAAATATCATCGTTATTATTAACTTTTAAATAAAGTGAAATCAGTGGTTAGATCCATATCAGAATCATTCAGCTAATTTACTTTACAAAAAAGAAATTTTTTTGGACAGATTATTCCTTATTATATACTTTCTCATATAAGAATTTTGAAATGCGAAAAAATTTACACATTTAAAAATTTTTTTACAATTACATCAAATAAAAATATTTATTTGACTTAAAAATTTCAAAATAATTATTGTTTATTTCGACGATATTTTTTTTTGGCATTAAATTTGATTGTCATTTAAATAAACAATATTATCACGAAACACAAAATGTTGTGTGACATAAAAACAATCGAAATGCTTCTTTAATTTCAATTTGTGCAGTGAACATTGTAATTGGAATAATTGTCACACTTATGAGATCAGCGATTGTTGATGATATTTGCAGATAAAAAATTCATCATAATACTTCTTAATGTATTTAAAATTACGAATCCTTATTCTTTTACTGTGTGGCTTCCCCACAGATAAATCATCCTTCCTTATACAACCGAACAGCTTTCCAATTCAACTTGTACATAGCAAATGCTATTTCAAGATCTATTCAGAGGGAACACGATAATTAAGCAAGTATTTTTTTAAAAATATCAATAGTGAATTGTTGGGCTTTATCAGATAGTAGGGCTGATTGATACACTATCTGATAACAATAGGCTAACATCCTTAAGTTTACTTTAAGATCAGTTTGTTTGGTAAATATAAGAGATACCTTTATCATTGGACTATTCTATCTATGTCATTTATAATCATGTTTAACACAAGGTATATTTTTATAAATACACTTTTTTATTTCGTAATCATTCTTATCACACCATATCATTCCTATCAAATTACATTTTCCCATTTAATTTACTGACCATTGAAAAACTAAGGAAGAAATTTCAGAACAATTTGTTGAAAGTAATGGGAGAATTGTCACAAACTGATAATTTGCAACTAATGTTTACAGAATGGGAATGATGCAACAAAAAAAATACGTAAACATTTCAAATATATCTTTGTAGGAGAAAAGTCTATTCGTCTCAATTTCTCTATTTTTTTTTCTTTTAAACAGATTTTGGTCTTCAAGGAATGATAAAGGAATTTATCACTATCTTCTTATGCTATAATATTGTGCGATACATACATAATCCACATAAATCGATCTATTTCATAAAATTGAAAATTAAATTAAAAAATGTTGGACAAATTGTAAGAGTGACATGACTAAAATGATGATATTAAACATCACGTGAATCAATTTTAATATAAATATAAATTTTAATATAAATATATCATATAAAATCTTCAAGTAATTTCCATTCTTTCAGTTTGTCAAAAAATAAAAATAGTGAAAGTTGAAGTCATATCACATCATGCAACTGCTTTCTTCGACCTTGACATTTTATAATGGATTAAATTTCTTCATACTATTGTTGTAGTATTCTGAAATGATCTGAAATAAAAATGAAAACCAAAGTAAAAATGGTGAAAGGAATTTTTGAATTGTAAAGAAGCATTGTATAACAGTCTATTGAAATAAGTAAGAAGGAGCGATTTATTGTCATTAAAAAAATTGCTTCGTTTTTTGATAGTCCCAATTAATTATTGAATTAATATACAGGGCTATCGATTACTTTGATAAGAACGCTTACAATAGTGAATGCAAATTTGGTCGGTGAACAGCAAATTCACTTATTTTTGAATGGATTGGAATTTAAATTTAAAAATTTCATGCTTGTACCAAAACACTACGATCGTTTTGTAGCCGAAATAATCTTCTGTTCGCAAATTCCTTCGTCAGAATTCATCAGGAATCTAAATAAATCCTATAGAATTCACTTTCAGTTTTTCAGAAATTTAAATCCAGTGCAGTTCACGATGAACTTATAGGAATTTAAACTCAGTCGACAGTTGGATTAAATAATGCAAAACATTCAAAAGTATCTAAGCAAAATTGTTACATACCATTTCTGGTTCAATTCAAGTTCAATTAAATTGTTCCAGTACAAAATCTTCATACTCCATCCTTTGAGTATATTCTTCGGTGATGCAGCAACTATTATCGTCATATTATTATAACATTCATAGCATTCACAACAAATGTTGTTTTATAAAATAAAAAAAAAAGTTGCGAACATTTGATGGTTGTCATTTTCTTCTAGAGATTAATTCAAAATTACTATGCAAATGAATGGGAAATTAAAAGATATTAAAAAAAAGTTCGTTTTTGTCTATTGCCGTCTTATGACTAGTCCACTTCTTTTTCAATTTATTGAATGATGAAATATCAACGGTGCAGTATTCATTTTATTTTTTATAATTACAGAAAGATGCAAGACAGCATTGTGTTCTGTTACAAAAAAATAATTCTTTTTAATATATGAAATTGACCTTCCACAAATGTTTTCATAGTTTTGTTCTTTTTGTGAAAAAGACTATAAAATGCATCATTTATCATTTGGTATGTTGTCTCTTTTGGTTTAATTTCTGGCGTTGTTGGTTTGGTTGTATTTTTTTTTAGTGTTAAGAGTTTTGGTTTAGATAAAGTTTTGTTTTATATTAGAAAATTTTAAGTTTGATTTTGGTTTTGGTTATATTAAGATAGTATGACTTATGTTTAGTTTATTTAATGTGTATTTGTTCACTGGTAGTTTTTTGATTGTTTTATTAATGTTCCAGAATAATCGGCTATGCGTTTTAATTTTTAACTCTTCATGTATTCATAGATATATTTTATTACTTAAGATTTGTTTTAAGTTGTACTTAATTTCCTTATTATCTTGCTTTTATTCAGTATTTTTGAATTATTTGTTACATTTTTTACAATTAATTATATAAAATGGAAACAGATTTGTAATAAAAAAATTTTGATTCATGATTAATTAATTTTGCAATATTTCACCTTTCTGCTCTCCTTAGGGATTGTATGTCGTCTTTCTTGACGAAACTTCTCTTTGCTTTAAATTAACAATTGGTTGATATCATTTTTCATTGATACTAAACAATATAATTCATTGTGAATTTGATGCTTCATTAAAAGTTTTGGCAATAACATTTTTATTCTTGTAAAAATATCCTTTTAAGAGTGAACAAAGAATAATATTCAAAATATAGGTTATCAATTAAATTCAGATTTTCGTAGTAATTTATCATCTATCAAATTCATGTATAAGTTGAATATTTAATATTAATTTAAACACCTGTTCATTCGATGTTGTAAAGCATTTTTCTGCTGTACAGGAATATTATATTATTTCTAATGATACTAACATATTGTTTATGCTTTTTATAACTGAAATTTAAAATTAAAAAAATGCGTGTATGATGCTAATTAAACAAGCGTAACATAATTTATAGTTTTCTTCATAGTATACGAAATAAAAAGTAGCTGTAAAATTCGAACAATTTATCAAATTTACATTAAACATATTCCGGTTTTGAGTAGGAAAATGCATTTACTTATTTAATCACCTAGTGCGTCATACGTGTTATACACTTGTTATAATTAAAATTAAAAAAATAATTTAAACATTCGTTCCTTTGATATTGCAAAGTTTTTTTTGTTGTAATAATGATGTTTGTGGTATATTTCAATGATGCTAATAAATTGTTGAAAAAAAATTGAAGAAATCGCAAAATAAAAGGAAAGGTATTTGTTGTCTTTTTTTTCTATTGCCGCCTATGGCTATGGCTGCATTTTTTCAATCTGTTGAATGATAAAGTGTTGATGGCATAGTTTTTATTCTTTATAGCCACAAAAGAATGCAAAATGGCATTGTATTCTGTTACAAAGAAAAAAATTTTTCACTGATGTTTGAAATTAATCTCCTACAAATATTTTCATAGTTTTGTTCTTTTTTTTTTGGAAAAACTTTGAGTTGTATTATTATCATTTGGTATGCGCAAACATCATATCCAATCATACTTGCCTATCCCGTACTGGTTTTCTTAGTCACAAGCGAATCTGTATCAAACATGAAATATAATCCTGTAAATCTTGTTCGCAAAGCCAAGCTGTGAAAAATGACGAGTTTACGTGAAATGATACACGTGAAAATTTTTATATGTTTAAGCGCACTTATTTATATTTACGTTTAATTTTTTAAGCTACTGATTTAACAATTCAAACATCTCATTTCTTATCGAGTTAGACCTTATCAATTTATTTATGATTTTACATATTTCATTGCTTTTGTTTTCATACTATGTTGATTTATTTATTATATTTTGCACAAGAAATTATGTAAAATAGAAACAAATTTGCAAAAAAAAAAAAAAGAGTTTGATTCCTTGACTGAATTTAGCAGCGCTCTTTTTGCTATGTTAATGAATTATATGTATCATTTATTGACGAAACTTTTACCCGCTTTGTTGATATTAGTTAATTTTCTTTTGTCATATATTGATAGCGATGAGAATCAAAAGTAATCTTTTTAGCTTGAGCGTTCGCTCTAGACGGATAAAGGAGGCAAAGAGGAATTGAAAGAGCTAGAAAAGCTCAAGAAGAAATAGATGAGGTACTTCAGAAGCCGGAATTAACAGAAGCAGAGTTGGCTCATTTGCCCGAAAGTAATAACGAGACTGAGAACTGGTCATCCAGAGCAGAGTAGGCCTGGTCTCTCTGCCATATGATCTTCATTTAATTCAGCATTACTCTGGTTTAATGTACAAAATGATGCAAAAAATTTTACCTGCTAATTTTATAAGTTGTGCATTTTGCAACTGAACAGAAATATCACAAGAAAAATACCATAATTCTTCGTATTTCCTCATCGTCCTTCATCCCACATTCTTTTTGCAGTAACAGTGGTAGTTTTATCATAAAACAGCAGTGTTAGTGCAAATTTATTTTTTGTTTGATTAAAAGAGGTGAGTCCAGCTACTTATTGTTTTTATGCTATGAAGAAAGCAATAACATGTATAGTTAGTGTCATAAATACATTTTTTTTAAATTTTAATTTTAAAATTTTGGTTGTAAAAAGAGTAAACAAATTAATAGCATCATTAAAATATATAAAAAAAATCATTGTGCATAGCAAAAAAAACTTCACAATATGAAATGAACAAATTTTTAAAGTAACTTTAAATGAACAACTTCTAAACTGTTAGATATTTTATTATTGGAATTTCATTTCTTCGTTTGGTCTTAAAAGGATGTTTCAAAAATTAACAATGTCATTGCCAAAACTTTTATTGAAGTTATAATAAAGCATGAAATTTGCAATGAATTACTTCATTTAATGTCGAAGAAAAGTGGAATCAACTAGCTAATTAATTAATAGGAAATTTGAAAAAAAAATTTCAGGCAAAGTAAGGAGAAGTTTTGTTAGAACGAATTCGATCCGTAAGTATAGCAAAAAGGTAAAATATTGCAAAATCAGCTAATCAATGAATCAAACATTTTTTTCCCACAAATTTATTTCTATTTTACACAATTTATTGTGAAAAATTTAATAAATAAGAAGAAGCCGGAATTTAACAAAGAAAAGGCAGAGTTAGCTCCTTTGCCGAAAATAATAACGAAAGGAAACTTGGCCATCTAGAGCAAAGTGGGCCTCTTTGTCACATGACGGAAAAGAATAAGCTAAAACAAGTGAAGCAACAGTAAAGATAAGCAGCATTAGTGGCCCGGAAAAGTTTGGGCAAAAG
>JARVGP010001399.1:0-16156 GCA_029876185.1 Mansonella ozzardi
TTTTTTTTTTTTTTTTTTTTTTTTTTTTTAAATAAAAAAAAAAAAAAAAAAAAAACGAAACTTGCAGAATTTAAAGATTATGATCGTAATAGTACAACATTTTACATTAATTTCAGTCTATTTAAATCATCATCAAATTTAATTATTTAATTTATCACTTCCAATTTGCCATCTAAATTGCACGTGCATGAAAAGACTGTCATTGTCAAATGCTAGTTTTGAATGAAACATTTTCATTAATCAAAATGAAATGAATGAAATTTTGATTTATCCAAAAAAAAAAAAAAAAAAAATTGATGACGAAACTGATAAAAATTAATTCGACCAATCGAATAAAATCAATCAAATGAATCGATTGTGTCCAATTTCAATCATTTTGAATATTTTACCGAGAAAAAAACTGCTATAATTAATTCTTGTTCCATCGTTAATTTCTTTTTTGCTACAAGATTTGGTATTTATTCCCTGTTTTTCTCTTTTTCTCTTTGTCAATCTTAATTAATAGCGAATTAATCAGTGATTTAAGTGAAATTAACTAACTGTAAATGATAAAATTTTTTCAACTCATGCTCAACAAATTATTATAGAACTGAGAAAAAAAAAAATGTCAAGTAAGTAAATTGATAAATACGTGAATTTTTAATTACTTTATCTGAAATATTAATTAATTTTGGGTGATTTGTCGAATGCGCGGATTGTAGAGCGGACAAGATAAGATCAGAAGGGTAAATAGGCATGATAGTGAAAGTTACAATAAAACTACAGCAATTGTCATTGCTGTAGGTAGGAAAGGCGATGGGAAGGAAAAAAGGAAGAAGAAAAGCAAAAGTGGGCAAATTAATTATTAAATTATCGATTCTGTTGTTCGCAATCGTTCAAAAAACAAGTATTTTAGTTTTCTTTCTTTCAATACTTCCATCCCACATTCTGTCTCTTTTTTCGCCATTGTGGTGCGTACCGTTTGACAGTGACGAAGAAAAACCCTTCGGACAAAAACAATCCTTTTTTCCATTTTCTTGCCGTCCACAAAATATACGCTCATTGATATTTTTCCTTTTTTTTCCTTTGAATTTGTTGATTTAAATATTTGCAAAATTTGAATTCAATTATATTACTGAATAGTTTTTTCTGCTTTATTTTTAGCTTTTCTTCAAGCAATTAAAGAATTTCGAAATTTGATAGAATAAAAATTCATTTTTAAGTTCCGGAAAAAATATTTAGAATTCTGATGATAAAAAGTTGATATTTAAGTCAAAGTTTGTTTCAGTCAATTAGTTTTTTTTCTTTTCTGAAATTTATTAATTGAATTTATTTGCTAAATTTAGCCTTCTTCAAATTTGATGAAACTTGTTTTTTTTTTCAAATTTTGGAAGCTTGGAATTTGATAATTCGGTGCTTTAACTTTTTGCTCTATTTTAATAATTAAGTTCGAGTTTTGGTATTTTTAATTTAAAGTTAATTGTAGTGAAATTTTTTGCTTTTTTTATTGCAAATAAAAGTAATGACTTTTTGATTGGATTAAATTAGTTTGACTTATTAATTTAATTAAACGTTTGACCTATTTAGCTTATGAATCGATTGAACTTCTGGATTAATTAATGCAAAAAATTTAAATTTTCTGGTTAATGCAAAATTGAGGACCTTTGAAAAGAATGGCTTTTAAAATTGGTGATGAATTGATCAGTATGATTGGTGATTTCGCAAATATGAATCGTTCACCGGATTGCAAAGTAAAAACGGAAAATGCACAAAAAGCAGCAAAACCAAGAAATGAACGGCACCATTCACTCAATTTAGCTGTTGGTGTTTCGGTAGGTTATGAGATTTGTTAAACTTGTATTAATTAAAGTGTTAAGCTATTAATATATAATTTTCTTTGAAAAAAAAAATAATTTTTGATTGACTGATTGGATGAAGCGGAATGATTCAATCTTCTTTTATTTGATTAAAAAGAAAATGGTGTTTTGCAAATTTTTTGCTTTCAAAGATATTGTTGCACCTGTTGAGTGATTAAGTGAAGTACTTGGAAAAGATGGAAAAACATTTCTTTAAGGGAAAACAATTTTTTCTTTTAAAAAAGGTAATGGTTAGCAAAAGAACGGAAAGAACAAATTATACTTTCAATGACCTTTTTTTTCTCAAACATATTGTACTAATAAATGAAATGACAAATTCCGTGGAAAATATTTCACTCTTCAATCTCCACACCGTTCATTACAGTTGATTAACTAAGTTGTCATTTTTCGAATTTTTTTCCATCGTAAATTTCTAATATTAAAAACATCACGCAACAATTTTTGTCTTTAATTTTTAGGAATGTAAAATATTTTAATAGTCTTTTAGCATTTAAAAAAAATTTTTTTTTGGAAAACATATTTGATAAATAAAATTTGAAAGCTTTGTAATTAATTGATGAAAGAATTAAGAATAATCTGTAAGTGAAATCACAAAAATTTTCATATTATTAAATATCAATCAATAATCTTTCAAATGTATTAAAATAGAAGTGAAAAAAAAAACAACACTATTTCAGGATGTGATAACACCTTTTAGTGAAGTAAATATTGCAAAACGACGACAGTCAACTGGTAAAATATCCCATCCAAATGATTTAATTAATAAACATACCTTCTCAGCTTCAATGAATGATCTTGGACAAATACAAAAAAACTGTGGAAAGTTTTCCTTATCAAAGCATAGAAATGTTGAAAGTGGACAGTCGAATCTAGAAGCAGTAGCGGAAGAAGAAGCAAATTTATTAGCATCAACAATCAACAATGGAACAAAACAATCTGTAATGAACCATGAGAAAGCTGATAGTAATACATCTGTACATCAAACAATGTTACCATCGCTATCGCTTCATACTAAAATCATCAACAATGTAGGTCATCGCGGATCTATCATCCTTATCAATGATGATGAAGATGAGCGATAAAGAGCCATATAATTATAAAAGCTTCTATCGAGAATTGCTAAATCAATTATCGTTAGAATAGCAATTAACGCTTTCAATAATAATTAATAATCGGATTTATCAGTTCAATTGCTTAATACAAAAATCAACACTATCAACAACTGCTTATCAGTAAGCGTAAATTTTAGTACTAGCGATAAGCAGTTTATCAAATTAATACTCTCTAGCAAGAGCTTTTTATTCTTGGCATATGATCAATTGAATTAATTAAATTGTTGATAATTTCATTTTCAACGTAGCAATTATTAGTTTGTATACAAAATATATTTGTCGGTTTTGTTTCTTTTTTTCTGTTAACAAAATGCACAACTGAACATTCAATTTCGTTGTTGCTTATTCCAGTGATTATTACTCGATTGGTTAAAATTAATTGATAGGTCAATTTCCAAGAAGGCTTACCATTAATTAATATAATTTCTCCAAAAAATATCCAAATTAATCAAATATAGTGAGTGGTAAGCGAAAATATTACTACTAATGATAAGCTAATATATTTTGTAAAATTAATCCAATTGTAATTAATTCATTGTGGACCAGCGCCCGATTTTCAGTAATTAATTAAATTCGAAATTATTCAATTCGCTCCCGAACATTTTGAATTCATAAAATTTTGTGTTAAAAAAGAACAATATATGTCCAACAATTCTGTTAAAGGTGTGGTACTTCTAGCTTGATCGTTTCGCATTAAACGCTTCCAAATTTAATCTCAAGAAATATAAAAGCCGGAAAAGTACTTCTAGCTTGATCTCTTCGTTCAAATGCTTCCAAATCTAATGCTTACAATAATATTGCATTAAGTAAACTAAATAAATTTTGAAAATAATTATAATCCATTATTGTAATTACTGTTATATGCAGAATGCTTGATGTAATTGCTGAAAATGAAATGATAATACGGATAAAATACATATTATTGATTCTTTATTGAACTGTTTCATTTATCAACAAGCTTCAAGTAACATTACAATGAAACAAATAACAGAAATAGGAAGAAAGACAAAGCGAGGGAGATGACATTAGCAATTGTTGAATGATTACCATGACAAGAAATATTTGATCCTTTCCATGCAAAATAATTTTAATACTTCTGAATTATTAAAAGCCAAATCAAAATTTAAGAATATTATAGAACATGACATTGAAAAAAAAAAGCCAAATATCAACTGCTTGCACAATATTCAATGTAGAAGACAATAAGAAAACTTGAGGAAGCGTCCTATGCTTCCTAAAATATTTCAAGCCAAATGCGATCTTTGTCATTCTTTGTTAAGAAATTTTCCAAAAGAGAGATCAGCTGAAGAATACATATAGAAGAGCATTGCAAAGTCGGACAATCTTCAACAATGTGAAGTAGAAACAAATACTGTGACATAATATGCTATGCTTGAATACGCGTAGCTGACGATTTATGATTATAAAAAAATCAAAATCAACATGATAGCAGCGAGAAAAAAAAAAAAAAAACTTTCAATCCATTCGTGATGCTCCTTTAATTTTTAAACATTCTTCTGTACCAATTTTAATTTGTTCTGCAGCAGCAATATATTGCGATGTTTCCTGTAATATCGCTTCATGCTCACTAATTACCTGAAATATAAGTCAATTATTTGAATGAAATATAAAAAATAATCCAACAAAAAAATTCAAAAATTGTCAACTCTATTCAAAATGTATAATTATATATCTTAACTTGCATCAGTCGTATTCTTTTAATAATAGTTGAATACTCTAATCACTCATTATGGATAAGGAAAAAAAATTTTTCTCCATCAATGACGCACGCCATGATTAAAAATATAATTAATAAATAATTTTAGAGAAACTGTGATAAATCGATAATTAGTTTTTCACTAATTTTAATCATCTATTAACTGATAGCGATATAATCTCTAAATAGATTTCAAAAATCTCCAAATAGATTATACAAAAATAGCAACAAAGAGAGGGAAAAAAATTTTGTAGTTGGAAATTTAATTCTAACCTTTTCCAAACTTTCAATTGAATTCATCAATCGTCGGGTACATTCAGGTATCATTTGCTTCGTTTCCTGGGAAAAATAAACAGCTCAACCGTATAGCTTATTTCTCACATATCTTTTTCTCTTTCTAATATAATTATAGCTATTTGCTCATAAATAACTTTAAATATTTGCGATCATTTTAAAATAATTTAAATTATCACTTGGAGTAATTCATTTTGTTTCTTAACAGCATGTTCATCAGCATCACCAACATCTTGCATTGTTTGCAGTTTAATCCTTAACTTCTCTTCCTCCTTCTGATAATAACATAATTCTTTCACTAATCGTTTCACAACACCTGTTTTAATTGAAACATCTTTTAGAAGTGTCGAGTCGGCCATTATTCTGCAAAAACAAATTTTTAAAAAAACAATGAAATTCTATTTTAGATAATCAATACGATATGTTGTAATATTTCGTATACAATTTTTGTTTTATACATTTATAGATTATGTTTTATACATTTACATTTATAGATTATGCATTTCTAGACATTTATATATTATTATTTATAGATTATAGATTATGTAAATACTTTTCATTTGCTATTTACTGTTAAGTGAATACTTATTTTGTTTACTTCATTATTTAAGTCACATTAATATTTTTTTTACAAATACCTATTTTTAAGGAAAGTAAAATATTGCTATTATGAAAAATATCAATACTTTGGATTTGAATTGCGCAAAATATGAAATTATACAACAAATAACAAAACAAGAAATCAAACATTTAAATACTAAAAAATTCAAAAATATTAAAAGTACAATATTTACGAAATGCTCAATTTGATAATCCAGTAAATTGTCCGCCCTAATAGTCGTTTTCACGTTCAAATAAATTTATGCCGTAACAGCATTCGTACTCTACTTACCTCACTTTCGTGCTTCACGTAATTACTCACTTTCGTACTTCACGTAATTAGTGCAGTTACTCGCTGCGGCCCGTAAATTTCCGTTACGAACTTTGGTCAAAAGGGCCGCAAAATGATGATAAACAATAAATAGCTTGCTAGTAGTCTAGACAGTGATAGCTTGATGGCGTATTACAGCAGTGAGCTTATTGATATTGTGTAAAATATTACGTGCGAAATATTTTGCCTAATAATCAATTACTTAATAATTTACTTATTAATTAATTGGTAATTAATTTAAACCAGTATATATTTATAAATAACTTAATTACTTTTAGTGATTTCTTCTCAATTACTTTTAGTGATTTCTTCTTCTCGATAACCCATATTTATTCGATTAGTTTCCTAATGTATCAATTTTTGATCAATTAATCATTTAATTACGTGATGAATGCGTGATTAATTAATTTGGTCGGATGATGTAACTTTATAGGTGATTTAATAATTAATAAAAATACAGGATTAACTTGGATCAATTATTGATATTACAAGCAATCTTGGAAGATTCAATATGTGAGAAAAGAATAGAATAACTCCCAGAGCGTAAGATGTTCGAAGCATACACTCCAATGGAGATAGCCACTAAGTTGGAAAAATCAATCGATGTGGCATCTTTGGCTGCTCATGGTTAATTTTCACTTTCTCTTTCAATTAATTAAATGTTTGAAACTTGAAAGATTTGCACTTGGAGAAGGAAATTTTTAGCAATTATAATATTTTTATTTATCATTTTGATTATTGAATTTCAATTTCATTTCATTTATATGTTAAATACTCTGCAGATCACATTGCTCGAGTTTATGTTGGAAGTAAAGCTGGTTATTTGTTGGCATTAAATGGAATCCGTGATGGTTGGTTTTTTCGATTTCTCAAAAATCTGTTAGAACACTTGCACAATGCGCAATTTATATAATACAACAATAAATTCTTAAAAAAATATTTAAGATACTATCGGAATCATTTTAAAACATTACTGCTGTATTAGAAATGTATCGATTATAGGTAACCGTGGATACGAACTGTCGCTGTGTCGATCATTTGAAAAGAAAGCAATAAATGAGCTTTGCTGTATTGAAAAGCATGATATATTATTGTGTTTAACTGATTCTCAGCTTGCTGTGCATGAGCTTTCTCAACCATTTGCCCTGAAAGCACTTATTTCCGACGTTAGACCTATATCTGCTTTCTGCTCTACTGTATCAGAGGTACATATTTTTTTTTCTCATTCTTCTCATTTGTTCATTTGGAGAATTAATGTTTTCAAAATTCTATTATCTATTTGTAATTATTATTTATTTGATATCTAAAAGATGAAATCAACCTGATTCAATGTCATGGAACAATTTGAGTGCGATTGAGTGAAAAATAAATGTTATTTGAACATAAATATATGATTGACATTTCATATTTCTCACGTTGAAATATTTACAGGTCGATGGAAAACTATATGTAGCTATAAGTGCAAGGAAGAAAATATTTCTTTACAAATGGCTTATTGATGAGTTTATTAAGATGGATTTTGAAATGTCATTGGGTAATTCACTTCTTTTTAGTTTTTGAAACGTCAAAAAGACCACTATTATATTTCGTTTGAATATTAATTCCATTTTGTAGCCTTTTTTCCGGACCATGTGAACTATATGGTTTGGTGTGGTCCCAATATATCAGTGGCCGTACAAAATGAATATTACTATATGACCGTATTTCCGATCAGGGTATGAATGAATTGCAAGAATTTGATAAATGTGAGAGAATGTTTATATTTAACATTCAGGAAATGATTCATAAAAAAAGAACTTCTCTGATCACTCGATCAAAGTTTAAATTGGTGTTGTGCGGAATTTTTAGGAAGATACAGTGAATGTAAAGAAATTATTTGATATTGGATCGAAAACAGAAACTCCAATTATTGTTGGGTTACCTGATTATAAACAGATTGCATATTGCCGTGACAATTTCTTATTTTTCCAAGAGTATTATGGAACCGTGAATCCTATATCAGAAGTGAAATTCTCGGAAGCGCCTCTTAATATTGGTACGTTTATCTATTTTTTCGAATTTCGACAGTTTAATTTTACCATTTATGGAGAGTAGTTGAAAAAAATCATAACAAAGGAACTTGGATCTGGAGTAGAACTGGAGCGTTTCATTCAAGTGGATGTTTGCAGTATACGATGCCCCATATTTGTTGGCATTAGGAAAAGGAAAAGTGGAGATACGATCAATGAGGCCAGCGACACATATACAAACTATACAACTTAATAAAGCACTGTACATATCCACTGGTTTGAGGTAGGTTATATATGTCTTCGGTCATACAGAATAGTGCTTTTTGATTAAACATTTAATTAATCTTTTATCAGATCTTTATGCATTTTATGATTTTTGTGCAATCTTCTATGAATTATAACTTCGATCCTTCTTCATAACGATGCCATTAATTCTATTTGCAAAATGCTTGGTAACTTATTTGTAATGGTAACCTTAATTGTTACAGGGGGACGGTTTATGTGGGAAGTAGCAGCGACGTGTGGCTTTTAGATTCTCGACCACAAATGAAGAGTAATGTGGAACGGTTGGTTAGCGAGAAGCAGTTTGAATTAGCTGTTCAGCTAGCTGTAATCCATTTTTTATTTCTTATTGTGTAATGTTCAGTATCTGATACTTTAAAGTAATAAAGATGGTTTAAATTCCTATATTTTCACAGTGCTTCTTCGGAATGCTTGCAAATTGTTCAGGAAAAATGTGGTGAAATAGGAGATAAGGGCGTTATGGAAATCAAGCGTAAAGCAGCCTTCAACTTATTCTGTCAAAGAAGATTTGACGAATGGTTGGAAATTCATGCCCAAATTAAAACTGGTGGGTTTCGTCTTCATTTCTATGCTTTCTTCAATTGCTTTTGCCAGTGGATGAATTGCTTTAATATAAGCCTGATTTATTCTAGAGCTAGATATTTTCTTAACTTTTGTAGATGTAATGACTGTGATAGCGCATTTCCCACGACTGTTGGATTCAAGTTATCAGGAATCACTCATATCTTTGCTAGATGGGCAGCCACCGGATTTTCCTGAAAATGAATTTAAAAACGGCTTGCAGTCGCTGGCTCCATATCTTGCTTCTGTACGTTTACCCACAATGCTATTTCTAATCTTGTTACTTATCTGTATCACTTTTTATATAATATTTAGATACGTATGGAACATGCAAAGGCAGTTATTGAGCTTAAGAAACTGTATCAGCCACATATGCACGACGCTGATATTGTGGAACGGCTGAAAAGTCATGAAAATGTTTTGCAAGTGGTGGATACTACTTTACTGAAGTGTTACCTTCAGGTCTGTTATCATTTCATGCATATTAAGATTTCATGCATTCAAAATAAATGTAAAAAAAACCAAATCAATATTTCTCTTATCTCGAGAAATGTTTAGACTAATTCCTGATGCGCTTGGGTTGTTAGATTAGTTGAACAACTCGATTTTACGTTAAGTAATTGAATTATATTCCTTTTTTGTTTTAATGCGATTTCAAATTTTTGTAAAATTTTACGAGAAAAGTAGGACATATTTTATATAAAAGCACAGCAGTAAGTTTTTTGATTGTAAACAAGCCGGAAAAGCGTTATCTAAATTGGCATAGAAACAGCTGGAACTGTCGATGTTTCGAGATAGTTCTTCAACATGAATAGGAAGTTGATGCTGAGTTATCTCTTGATTTCATAGCATGTATTTATCAATAAATGACTAGTTTTTCTGATTTCAAAAAAGGTGCGAATTTCTGCAGACTAATGAAAGTTTGGTGGCCTTGCTGTTACGTCTTCCGGACAATATGTGCATATTGGCCGATTCAGAGAAAGTATTATTGGAATATGAAAAATATAATGAGCTATATATATTGTACGAAAGAAAAGGTTTACATCGTAAAGGTATGTTTTTTTGTGCTTTTCTTCAACTTTCATACAGTACAGCAATCATTAAGAAAAGACGAGACTAATGATCCAGTGATCTTAATTGTAATTGATAACTTTACTTATTTATCACTTTTTAATGTTTATTCTTAGCCGTTAATGGTAAAGTGAAAACAGATCTCTTTTTTCTTCCCGTCATTTCATGATGAGTGGACAGAAACTTTGGGCCACATAATAAAATTTTAAATTTTCAAGAATCTTTGTCGTGAAAATTGGAAGACTCTATATAATGATATTATACATTTTCTTAACAATGTATGAGCGTTGTATATAACTGCAATGAAGAAACTGTTGACCAGTCTTCATGAACTAGATAGTGATTTGCGACCTTGTTTCTGGGTCGCAAATGAAATACTTGATAAATGCTGAGAGCGTGATGGATCTCAATTATGTAGGTGATTATTTGCAGCATTGACTCTGCTAATGGAACAAGCCCACATAGAACGAAGTCCACTACGAGGCTATAATATGACCGTCGAGTATCTGCAAAAACTAGGAAACAAGCATTTAGACCTGATAATCGAGTTTGCTGCTTGGGTGCTTCAGGAGAACTTCAGTGCTGGTCTTTCGGTATTTATTGATTAAATATTTCCAGTAATTTCTTTTAGTTCAAATTTTGGAAAAACAAAGCTTGAATTCAAATTTTGGAGAATTCCCAATTACGGATGAAGTCATGGAAAACTTGTGTGTAAACTTTTTATTAGAAAAAAAATTTTTTTTTTTGAATGTTGTAGTAATTAGATTTTTCATGTTTAGCTTTTCATTTACATTTTTTATTGAACTTGAAGTATATGAAACGATCCCCTTTTTTCTTTATTTTAGCTCATATTTTTCTTGTTAAACGGAAAGTTAGGTAAACTAAAACTCTTAAACGTTATTGATCAAAGAAATCGTAAATGTTATTGTTGTTGATCAAAGACTAAAGAAATAACTATTGATTTCTTTAGCAACAATTTATGTTTCAGTACTGTGTATAATACAATCTATTAATAATCATTTACAGTTTTTCCGCGCAAATTAACTCTTTTGAATTGTTGTAACTGCATCTTTTTAGACAGGATAGGATTCTGAAGAAATAAGCGGAAACTTAAATTTAATTTTGTTAAACATGTTCTTTGCTGAATTGCAGATTTTTACCTGCGATAGTGCGGAAACTCGTTCACTGGATCGAGGACGAGTATTAACATTTTTAACGCATGAATGTACTGCTGCAGTGATTCCATACCTGGTTAGTTCTTCTAAATCTGATCATTAATTTTCATGATTTTTATCATCTTATCGAGATTTTTATTCCAGTAGACTAAAATGTTTAGGAGCATATTATTTATGAATGGAACGAAGATATGCCTAAATTTCACGAAGCATTAGGCCAGCACTACATTTCGAAAGTGAAACAGTTACAGCGGGACTATATTAGTATTCTTGGTGAAGGTTAGTAAAGTTTGGTTATTGTTACGGCTAAGAATTGATAGAGTTTTGGATTTACAGATGGTTCTAAAATGTAATATTTGCACATTTGGGGAAATATGAAGTTATGCGAAATTAAAATTTTTATTTCTTTTTAAGATAATTTTAAGATGAGCATATTGCACCAGCTGGTGAAGAAGAAGGCGAACTTGGTGAATACAGGTGTAAACTTCAGCATTTTTTGCAAACATCTAATGCTTACAGTCCGGAAAAACTTCTGGTTCAATTACGCCATAATTGCAAGTCTTTGTTGTTATAATTCCTGTTATTTATCTTGCGTCGAATTTTATCACTATTCGACTAGATGTTTGCCTAAGTACTTATGTAATTGCTGATTGATACTAATATGTTTACACCTGCTTTCAGTGATAAGAAATAAAATAGTAATAACAACATGTAACATCGGACTGTCTAAGATACTGTGATTATTGGGAAATCATAAAATGTTTCTTTGCAGCATTATATGAAGAAAGAGCACTATTATTGGGGCGCTTGAAAAGACATCAGCAAGCATTAGCTATTTATACGCAAATTTTGAAGAATTATAATGCAGCTGAGAAATATTGCTTGAATTGTTATGAACCGAACGACTCCGAACGATCCAAGGTGATCATCTAATATTTGAAAGTCCTGTTTTCAGAAATAATTTAAGCGCATAAAAGATGTTCATTAATCTGACGTTTTCCTATTATAATAGGCTAGATATTCGACCAGTATCGGTAATCAATCAGCCCAGTAATCTTCCGCTTCTTTTTTTAAATAGAATATATTCTTATCAATAAAGTTATTACAATAATTTATAGAGGTTTAGATCAGATTTTTTTTTAAAGGTATTTTTGATTTTGCTTCAAATGTATATAAATCCACCAGACACATCTATTGTTGGCTTATTGCAAAGTGATCATTGCCACGCTATACCGAATCCAAACGAAGCAGTTCGGATACTAAAGGAGCATAGTGATATGTTTGATGCAGGTTAGTGAGATCAGTAGATTTGACTCGTGGATTTTTCGGTTTAAAAATTGTATCATTAATTGGAAGTTGGACCTGAATTCATTTTTCATTTCGACTTCAAATTGATTATTTATAGTAGAAGTGGTGACTTCGTTACCTGTCGATTACACATTGAAGTCCGTATGGCCTGGTCTTGTTATTATTCTGCAAACGGCACATAACTCGAAACATATCGTAAGTACATTCACTACCAGATAACATAAGCATATTTATTAAATGCTAGAAATATCACCACTTTATCTTCTTCAAGTCTTATATTGCTCTATAATAATGAAATTTGTAAATGGTGAATCTTTTCTTTTTGGCAGTTTCTTTAGCTCTAAAACTTAATTTTATTTTTCTTTAAACTGTTCTTTGAAAGACAAACTGCCTTGTACCTTTAACTACAATTTCTATTTCTGATCTTCCAAATTTTCCTTTTTTTGGCTAGAAATCTCTTAGTTAAGCAGTACAGAATGCAATGCTTGGATGAATTCAACCTTCATGAAATAAAATCTGCAAAAATTCCATTAATATCTTTGTCTTTTTGCTGATTCTTTTTTGGCTTTTTTCTTGAAAAACGCATTTCATTTGGAACGTTTTAGATAGAGCAGGAAACATGAATTTATATAAATATTATGACGTAATAATTCAGAAATGATTTATAAAATATCAGCTATGGGAAATTTCTCTTAAAGGTAGATTATATCATTTTTATTAACGCAGTAAAGTGATGGATTTGTAATTATGAGTAATGATGCAACAAATTATTGTTTGAAGTAATATAGGCGTGTTTTAGAGGGAATTAATTGAGATGTTCAATTCTTTATAGAGCATGATGCATAAAGCTGTGTGTGAATCAGCATTGAAACGTGCACTGCAACGGAAAGCCATTTCACATTCTACGAAATTTGTTGTAGACTATGAAATTGAATGCGCTGCATGCGGAAAAAAAATTGCTAACAGGTTTTTTTTTCTTGTTTTCTATTTATTTTTGAATTTTAAATCAAAAGAAGGTTTTGATACTTTCGAAAGTAGATTTATAATATTGTTATTGTATTCCATTCCAAAATTTATTTAATATTACTGTTCTAAGTTTCGAAATTTTTTTTCCAGTGGCACTGTCACAATTTGTTTTCAACCGTAAGTAATCATATTTTTCCAGTGCTTTCGCTCGATACCCGAATGGTCATCTGGAACATTTCTATTGTTATCAAAGGAAGGGAGAGAAATAAAAAAAAAAAAAAACCTCTTGCTGATGATATTTATGAATTCCAATATACGGGAAAATGTACATATAAAACAATTCACTTATTTTGCTTTATACTTATTGGATGTTTCATAAAATTTAAATTTATTTCTTTGTTTTAAAATACAATCAAACTCTCTTTTATGACTCCTATGGGATCTTATCAGGCTTGCCATCAGTTGCTCCTTTATATTTTCTCATTTGTCAAAACATTAGGAACATTCTTTTCTTTAACAATGCTAACAGATTTTTTTTGTTTTCTATTTGTTTTTGGATTTTAAATTAAAAAAAAAAAGGTTTTAGTGCTTTCGAGAGTAGGTTTATGATATTATTATATTATAAATTTGATTTGTTTCGGAACGGATAGGAAGAAGAAAATAAAAAATCATTCCTGATCTATTCGTAACAAAAAATAAGAAGAAAGTGATGTCGATTGTGAATATAAAATATTGAAGATGATTTTTACTCGTTTCCTGCAAATATTAGGTCCTATTATCACAGAAAACCGATCAATTGTGGTTAATTTCATCCTCATTTTAAGGAAATTAAATGAAAATGTCTGCGAATTATAATTATTATGAATAATTATAAATGATTATAATTATTCATGCTGAGAAGGTAATATTATTTTTTTCTAATTCTATAATTAATGGTTTTTCATTGTGAAACAATAATGATTAGTTGATGATAATTCTGAAATTACAAAAAAAGAAAATAGCATGTGAGTTATTCAAATACAAGTGGATTTTGCAAAAATAAAAACCAGAAGCACTCTTGACTGTTTTTTTTTGTCAAAATTAAATGTCGGGGAAAGTCATAATCTTTTATTTTTACTGAGAAGTTTTGTCTTTAAATTACGGATTCACTGTAACTGGGATTTTTCTTTCTTTAAAGTTGCTTGAAAATGTATACAGTTTAATTTTTATTCTCCTTATTGCTCATATATTTTTTAAAAGCAAGTTAGCCGTCGAATTGCCGAGAAAACATTGTAGCTTAAATGATGAGATGTAAGGAAAAATCTCATAATAGAAATTTAATTTGAAATTTGTTAAATATTTTTTTTTGAAAGTGCAAATGTTTCTCTTTTCCAACATTTTATACATTTATCCATCATGCAATTATTATAACATTTATTAAAAATAAGGCAATTAAGTGAAAAATTAAAGTAAATAATTTAAAAAGAAAGTGAGAAATTGTGCTATAAATCTGTGTGCTTAAGAAATTCGCTTGTTATCGTGTAAATAAGCATGGATCGTAAAAATCCATAAAAACTTCAAAATTTTAAAATTATTTCAGAGTGAATTTCAGTTGCTGACAATGCTTTGCTCTATGTAATGATTCTAATTATCTGCTCTATTCAATCATTTCTTTGTAAAGCTATTCTATCAATTCAAATATTATTAATAATTTATTGGCATTATTGAATTTTTTTTCAATTTCAATCTATTTTTTTTTTTTTTTTTTTTGTTAATATTCTATCAGTTTTCTCCAGAATAATTTTTATTTTTTAATCTCATCAATAATTTAATTTAATTTAATCTCATCAGTAATTTAATTTTTAATTTAATCTCATTAACAATTTAATTTTTAATTTAATTTCATTAATAATTTAATTTAAGCAAAATCTCATTGTTATATAGAAAATATGAGTGAACAGTGTAATGAAGTGTATCATCAGTTTTTACTGATATCTTATCATTTTTCATTCCAGCACTTTTTCCTTGATTGATAAAAAAAAAAAGAAACAAGAAAGATTTGGCGAAGTGAATACAAATTTTTCTCTTTGTTGTAATAGATAGATAATTAATTGGTTGATTGATCAAGATTGATCTCGAATTGCTGATTGATTGATTGGTTGATTGGTTGATTGATTGATTGATTGATTGATTGATTGGTTGATTGGTTGAAATGTGATTTGTAAAAAAGATTTTATCAAAGGGATAAAGGTGAACTTTATGTGATGTTGTTTGTATATATGAGGAGAATAAATTAGACTAATTTTCAAGTGGACTTTTCCGAATGACTAAATATAGATAAAAGGAAAAAGAGAAAGAGAAAGAATGAGAGAGAGAGAGAGAGAGATGATAAGTTAAGATAAAATTTTAAAGAAAAAGAAAGAAAGAGAGAGAGGAGAGATGATGAGTTAAGATAGAATTTTAATTTTCAATTAAACGGAAAAGTTTGAATCAACAATAATCGATGGAACGGAAAGAAAAAAGGAAGATAAGGAGAAGGAAGAGGAAAAAAGGAAAGAAAGAGAGGAGAAGATTTACGGAGGATGATGATAGTGGTTGATCGTCACCTCTGTAATGACCTTGGCATGGTGTTTGTCAAGAAATCTATCTATTCGTTTAATGCCATCGTCATCATGATCATCGTTTATCGTTGTTATCTCACAACTCAATCAGAAATAAAATGAAACAGTCTGAGCTCAGTTCATTGTCAAGTGAAAATGGAATTGAAGTGAAATGGAATGAAATGGAATGAAATGAAATGAAATGAAATGAAATTGAAGTGAAATGGAATGAAATGAAATGAAATGGAATGAAATGAAATGAAATGGAATGAAA
>JARVGP010001400.1:0-16158 GCA_029876185.1 Mansonella ozzardi
CTCTTATTTCCCTCTTTAAATTAATTTACTGATTAAGCAACTAATTATTGAATTAAATAATTATTATCAATCAATATGATGCAGTGTTTATCTTGTTGAAACCTTTGCGAAACCGTACTCGAAAATAATACACAATATGATAATAGCTTCCGGTTTGATATTGCATTAATTTCATCTCCTCTTTAACTATTCCTCTTTCTTTCTATTTAGATCTAATTTATTTATCTAACATTTTTTGGGATTAATGGACCATTTTCTATAAATTTTCAGCATTCTTCGTTTTTTAACAATTACCAAATATGGGACGAATTTTTATCACTACATTGTAATTGGAATAAACTGATCAGTTGTTATGTTATTATCGAAAGTAATTATTGCAAACTTAGTTCATAAGAATAGAATGACTGATTAGTAGGATGACAGCATTGATCAAATCGACATAGCCTTTGTTATTTTACAAGGTGCCAACTTTTTGTCGAAATCATTCTTCTTTGTTGGGAAAAATTGCATAAATGTAATCAAAAAACGCTAATAATTTTGAATTTTTTGTTAAATTGTTAAATTTAATGAAATTCTCGCAGAATGAGTAGAAAATTATTAAACAAAATTGTGCAAAGTGAACAATTTGCAAAACTTTGCAGTTATTCGTGTAATTGCTAATAAATAACCATTGACCATCTAAAATGACCAGAGAATCGTTGAGGAGACAAAGTGAAATGTTTGCTCTTAATCAATCATCACAATATTTTTCAAAATTCAGATGTATGACTGGTTCTTTTATTTCGCGTACTTGGTATTTTGACCTTGGCGATAGACTACAATGCAAAGAAGTAATTATATCAAATTGAGATATAACCTTATTCTGTCTTCATATAATAGAGAGTAAGAAAAAAAAACGTCTGTGAGGCCAACAATTTTCGAACAGAAGCTTAATTGACATCAACAAATATTTCAAACTTTTAATTATGATATTTGTATATTGTGTACTGAAGGATAAAATAAAATTTATTTCAACAAGTTATTTCTTATCTAATAATATAATTCAGAATTAAATGTTAAAACAATAAGTGTAACAATAAGATGAAAACATTATCAATACAATTATTCCTATTATTGTTTCATTACTTCTTTAAATCATTATTAATCACTATCATTATCATTATTATACTATCAATTACTATTTCAAATTAACCGTAATTAAAATGGAATGTTTGAGAATTGAATCTTTCAAAAATAACTGATAATAATTTCTATCAAAATTCGATAGCTTTTATTTGAATGTCAACTTTTGAAATTGACCCCATTCAAGTCATTGAATTATTTTGATCTTCGTTGATAATCTTGCTATTTTTAATAATCTATTCTATCGAGATCAATATAAATTATTTCGCACATAGTTCATCAACTAATGCTATCATATCACATTTATCCCATGTGTTTATGTGAGTCATTATACAATACAGTATTCGTTCACTTTTCTCCTAATTTCATCGTTCGTTCCTATCACGGAAGTGAGGACACAACAGATTGAATTACAAAAACAAATTTTACAATAAACGAAGAAAAAACAACAAAAAAAGGAAATATTGGCCAAAAATGGAATGTAATTATTGCTTAGAATGCGAATAAACTGGCAAGAGAAAACATCGTATAAGTCAGTTTGATAAACTGAGCGATTGCAAAAGTGTGAATAACATGGCAAAGGTTAATTAACAACTGAAAGTTATCTTGATCAAATATGACTATCTTAAGATATTAATCTCAAACAAAGACAAGATATTCGGCTCGAATTTTTCCTAGTTTTTTTTTTTTTTTAAATTGACAGACAAAAAAAAATAATTACAATGAGGAAATAAGAGTGGAAAGCCTAATAATGATAAAAGAATGTCGCTTTTCGACTAGAAAGCTTGGAATAAATGACTGTTGCTATAGCTATTGATATGGACAGCAATGAGAACGTCGAAAGAATCCACATACTTAGCACTGAGATACATACGTCTTCTTCATGATCATCATCAAGTAAACTTGATTTTTCTGCTAGTTGTTCTGGTAAATCTGTAAAGAAATTGAAAATTGACGATTGATTCAATTTTGTTATTTGATAATTAATGAGCAGATGAAATTCAAATAATAATCAGATGACATCTCTCTTCATCTTTTCTCTTTTCTTTTTGTTAATTCGTTGAAATTTTTCATCTTCAGTGACAAAAAAGGATTAACAAAAGACACACAGAGATACATGAATACACAACGAAACACACACACACACACACACACACACAAACACAGTTCAAAATGTGGAATTTCTTTTACTTCTGAAAATAAATAAAGGATGTTTTCGAAGAAGTAAAACTTGCCAAAGCCTTCTTCGAGAATTTTCAATTGTGATGTTGCAACATCCAAGTCAACGATATTATAATTGTCTTCCGGAACTGTCCGTCGACCTCTCGTTGAATTTCTTTCGTTAACAATTTCTATCCCAAAAGTTGTTTTTATTGCTGATGTAGTAATATTTACTGTTGTTCCTGCTGTTGTTGTTATTGTTGTTGTTGTTACTTCTGAGATCTTTCTTGACGTTTCAATATGAGTGGATGTAGTATCAGAGTTAGTTATATGTTGATCATTTCTTAGCAGGTATTCATTTTCACCCGAACCTGTAAATAAGTCGCTCATAAAATTTTTAATTTGTTGCTATTATTTTTTTCCACAATTAAAAAAATGAATTTATTCCATAGATAACTTAAGAGATTTTAAGGCATCCTAGAAATTTACGATATTACGAATGAAAGACAGAGACAATTATCTCTTTAAAATGCAATCCTACTCCCTAATTTCACTCTCAATCATTTAATTTCACTCTCAATCATTCGAGAGGCGGAACACTTCTATCTACATTTAATTTCACTCTCAATCATTCGAGAGGTGGAACTCTTCTATCTAATCAAGGAAAGTACCATTTTGCATCAAGTAATAGTAACAAGTTTGTAAAAAAAATTAACCAATTAGTAAGCTATTAGCAAAAGTAAATAAGAAACAAGTAGCAGAAAAAGTAATTAACCTTCCATTTCGTAATTAAGCTCTATATTATCATCGTTTTGTCTCGAGATTCCATTCATGAATATCTGTGACGATTTTTCTGCTGATTCATTAGGTGATTTGTTAGTAGGAACGATATGGTCAGTGAATGATGACGTAGATTGCAAACTTTGATGCTCAGATATATTCTTGGATGATGAAGAAATCATAGGATCCTGCGAAGAGGCCTGTGTAGAAATCATAGTGTCCTGCACAGCGGTCTGGACGATTCGGACGGTATTTGATGTAGCAAACGGACCAGTGGTTGTATACAAAAGTTGATCGCTTTGTAATTCATCTTCGATATGTTTCACCTCGTTTTTTGAATTTGTGGCAGCAAGAATTTGGTCATTGCAACGTGGTGGCTACAAAAATTTGTTTTTTCTTTCCTTTTCCTTTTTTTTTTTGAAATTAAAATGAAATAGTGAGTAATCTGTAGTGGATGACAAGTGTGTAGAATGATAAGTGATAATGAATGATAAAGAATATGCAACAAATGATAAGTGAAAGTAAACAATGGCTATCAAATAAATGCAAAATTAGTTTACAAAAATGCTTAATTTATAAAAGTTATAAACGTGTAATGCAAAAAGTATGACAAGAAGACAAAAATTTCGAATTTTTGGAGAGAGAGAGAGAGAGATAAAGAAAGAGGACAAAAATATCTTAAAGTACCGTCACATTGGTACAGTAATCTCCTTTCTTGAAACATAATCTCACTTGACAGCTGAAATAAATAGATTCACGATCGGGAAGATTTACAACACTTGTTCCCTGAAACAAAAAAAAAGTTGTGGAAATTTAACATCGTCGGTGATAGTGTTAAATTGAGAAAGGAAACCTTTTAAGCATTTTAAATCACTTTTAAATTTAAAACTAAAGAAAAAATGGAAATGGAATATAAACATCCAATATTATTTAAATCCCACTAATTAGTTAATTAATTTAGGAAAATGAATGTAGAAATGTACTGTGGTGTACTAACCGCAAAACTACGAGTGAGTTCTCTGGAATATGTCAATTGTGGAAGGATAAAATCGTCTATTGAACATCTGTAAAATTTTTTTTTACTTAAAAATATCAAACTATCAAAAGAATCATATTATGCTAGAAAAATTTTGCTTGGAAATACTGAAAAAAACCTTGAAATTGATTGAAACTTTAAATAGACTTTTAATTCAAATGCTAAACATTAATATATTTGAATTATTTTTTTGAATAAAAATCTGAGTTCAAAAAATGCCTAATATCATTAACGGTATTTTTGGGAAACTTCGATAAATTTATGCGAAATAAATAAGATTTAAATATTCAAAAATTTCTACCCATTTTCATTGATAACTTGATGTTCTCCACCTTGTCCATCCAAAATGTAACAACTATGAATGAGCATTGCATAAACGTCTGAGGGACAATCCCAAACATGAAATACGATATCACCTACTCGGCCATATCGCAATACCGGTCCATTTGGGGAATCCCGATGTAGCGTATAAGAACACTGAGGCATCGCATGCCCTGATTCCAGCATTGCTGTCGTTAAATCACTGAAAAACAGAACGAATCAATTTCATCAAAAATTTTAACTTATAAAATTTAATCGATCAAACTTATCCAAGAATAAGCGAGAAAAAAAAACGAAAGTTTCTTATAATCTTTGTAAATCTTTCTTTTTCTTCCCCAAAATTTAAATTTTTCAATGGTATTAAAAATCACACTGAAAGATTGCGTGAAATGTTAGGGTAAGAATAAAAATATATTCTATAAATTAAAAGAATATTTTTGTGAATTCTTTATACGAGAGATGACTGAACCATTTTTAAAAAGAGGAAAAGGAAACGAAAACGGAGAAATTTTTTAGTGACAAAAAATAATTGAATATCAATTAAGGCAGTCTTTTTTAAAATGAAATATATTTCTTCAATCAAGATGTGTAAATTTTAATATTCAAAAAAAGAGGAAAAAATTTCGTTTATTTGTTTTAGCAATAAAATCAAATACTAAGTTTTACTGTTGACATTTTATCTATCTTTCAGTTCTTTCTCGAAAGAACCAACGACCACTCGATGATGTTACTTTTTTCTGATTTGGAATTCGAGTCAGTAAAGTTTATTTAAAGCTATTTTATTAAAGACCATAAAATTAAGATTGTATTCCTCTTTCAATAAATGTATCATTTGGAAGAAACAAACAGTTATCTTTTTGACATTGAAATCTTGCAAGATAGTATTTCAAGGTTAAGCTTACTTTAAAAATTCATAATTGTTACTCAATATAAAACTACTTATTTTGACTTCTTATTTTGAATGAAAAATATTTACATAGTGCTCCTTCATGCTCATGTGACAGTCATTTTTACCAACCTCCTACCCTGCTATTATCCCTCGCAGAATACGATCCTTTTTTTGAAACAATTTAGAAACATCACTCAAATTTTCATCTCACCTCATTCAATCTAATTATTCACCAATGCTTTTCTCATTTTCTCTACCTTCAAATATGTCTTTCTGTTAATTAGATGATTGTTTTAAAAAAAATTATATCACCATAAAGAATATTCCAAGTTCACTGCTTGAATCAGCTTTCAGTGTATTTGCCGGTTTTTTTCTTTTCGATTTCACAACAAAAGAATATGTGTAAGTCTCGATAATTTCTAATTCAACTTTGAATTTTGCCACCGAAAAAGCATAATACATACCTGACTTGTAATTCAGCATTAACCGCCTTATTTTCTTCCATATAAAAACATCGCACATTATACGCCCGATCCACTTTTGTAATAAATAACTGAAAAGCTTCATTTACTTCATATAGAAGGTATTTGTCATTATGTCATCAGAATCAAATTCAGAATTCTGAATTTGATTCTGATTCTGTTCTTCTCTATGTATTTGAAATTTACCGGATGAAGTTGTATAATAACTGTGAATGAGTATGCCATTCCACGCGGATTTATCTGTAAATAAAAATGGCTTTCTCAATGATATTTTCATTCCTGACAATTGAAAAGTTATTGCAAAAAAATTCCGAGTATTGAGTGCCTACGTACTTCACGTTTCCTATTCACGTTACACTCCTCGAAATGAAACGTCGCATTATTAGTTTGCTTGAAGTGACAACCATCCTTGTGAAAATGTCCTTTGGCAAAGATATATGATGGTTTCTGAGATGTTGTTCTTACTCGCACCGCTATAGTTCCGTGTCCACATTCTATTTCCGGTTGATCTAAAATTAATTTCCAATTATTCCACTTTTTTTTCAATAAATTTTTTTTAATCACAAGTGACATGTATTGGTATAAAATTTTAAGAATATTTTTTTCAATCTTTGCATACTCAATTTAATTCTCATCACATCTTAAATTTACACCTGATTTAAAGCCAAGTTCTCTCAATAATGACTCCTCCTATGTTTTTAAATTTTAAAACAGAAAAACTAATTTTGATAAGTTTGAAAAATTAATATATTTCACGAAATTTTCAAAGTCTTTTTCTTGGACTTCCTGTTTTTTGGATCATAAAGTTTTTCAAATATAAAATATTAATTGGATATTTGAAAGTTTAGATAATAAGGTGTTGGCCCCATTGGCGCAGTCGGTTAGCGCATCGTACTTATAAGTGAGCGAAGAGATGCGAAGGTCAGCAGTTCGAACCTGCTATGGGGCAAATTAACTGTTTTTGCAAAATTTTCATCACTACAATCGTGCACATTTATGAAAAGCTCTTAATCGACTATTTCTATGAAAATTTAAAAAATAAATTAATCTTCTCGTTTAAACTTCATTTCGAATTTTTTCAAAAATAAATAATTAAAGAAAAACACAAGGTCAATCAGTGAGATTTCAATATGATTTATAAAAATGATTAAAATAATTGACGCAATATATCACATTAAAGGACGAACAGCTATAATCATTTAATAATTTAGATCAAATGAAAAGCTTGAAATGCCGCAACGTTTGTATCAATGTATGCTTAATTTTTTTTGTGTCTATGCGAACTACTAAAAAATTAAATTTGTGGCAATTTTTCAGTAAACGATGAAAGAATTCGTGATTATTGCAAAGAGTTTAAAATGAATTTCGATATTTAACCAATCTTTTCTTCCCACCCGACATTGTTATGGAATGCATGCGAAGGTCCCAATTATTGCTTTTTTTTTTCCCAAAAATTTACATTTCAAAGCTATAATTTTTGTGTTCAAATTTCGAGCGAATTTTTTTCAAACATTTCATCTAAATTTTTACCAAAAATTTCGAATTTTGAATTTAAAAAGGGAAATGCGAAAATACTTTAAAAATTTGTTTTTTCTTTCAATTTTTGGCGCCAAGCGTACTTTTGTTCGATAACAAAATTTTCAAAATAAAATTTAACGGAAGTTATCCAAACGACAATTCCATTTAGAATTTAAAATGGTCATCTGAAATAGTAAAACAGATGGAACGATTGAAAATCGTCGGATATTTAATGAGCTATGAAGTTTACAACCTTGAATTGCATTATTGAACACCGAAATCGTTGCTCGTGCGCTCGTAACAATAAGTAATACGATTATCGATGCAAACAGCGCTGCTAACATTTCTAAAAATTAGAAGTTTTTTCATCAATGACAAATTGTCCATTTTCGAGATAACAAAATAATTCGATGATTTACTGAATGGATGATTGCAATAGGAAAAACTATTGAAATTCTTTGAATTTTTTTCCCCTGGAATTCTTTGAACATTTAAATTAGAATATCAAAATTGAAAATAAAAATTATTAAAATATGATATGATGGTGAAAGTAAAATGAAAATGATAAATAGATCTACAGCTATGTTTGTTTAAAAGCTTCTATTTTGAGTATCACATTACAATGTAAAAATGGTTTCTGTAAGAAGGTACTGGAGTACGGTATTGGATTAATTCATGAAATTTGCAATATTTTTAGTAATTGTGTCGAGCGTTTTTATGCTAATTTTAAATGCTTAAAATATCTTTTTGTCTTAAGATATTATCTATAGTTGAATTGGTAATTAAATTTACCTAAGATCAACCTGCAAAATACTTGCGACAAGAAAAACGTTCACTTTATATTGGTAATAATGAGGACAAATGACAATGACAAGTTAGAGTCTTTTTTTCTTTTGTATTAAAAGTAAGAGGAGACGAATAAAAACACTAAACTGCCAAAATTTCAATGACCTATATTGAAATAAATTAATTCTAAAATAATATTACTCATTAATAACATAAATTAATTTTAACAACAGTAATTGAAGTTTTTGTAATTAATAGAAAATTAGAAGAAAGCATTCAGCTCTTAGGTCGTTTATTTAATTAATAATTTTAGAAGTTCATATATTTTTAACATGCTATAACTTCATTATTCGAATATATTGCCTACTTTTTTGTTTTTCATTATAAATTACTTTTCTTCATAAATATCTGCTGTTTTACAATACTTTGGAGACTTTCAAATGACAAATAGGGACAAGAACAACGACATTCTGAAGCAGCAATAGGAAATTTTTTTCTTCCTGATCTCACCGGAATATTTCATCTAAATTAATTGACCGCTTTAGCGAGCATATATGTCAATCCAAACATCATCATTAGTCTTTTCTCCTGACGCAATTCACGTTTACTACGCTTGGCTTTAGGCATAAAAATTATGCGTGTATTAAGGATTGTATTATAAGTATCTCATTCTACTATAATATAGGTTGATAATAAATTAAATATATGAATAATCAAGCAATTCTAAATATCACTTTCGCTCATTTTAAATATTTGAGCACTCGAATATTCAAGTATTCGACTAAATGTGTAGATTGCAAGATCATTAGAATTTGGTATCAAAGTCAATATGCAATAAATGTGAAGAAAGAAAGTTGAAATAACTGGGAAAAGATTATTTCAAAACAAAATTAGCAAAATGAAGCTCGAAACATTTCAAAAAAATGAAGTGACTAAACAATTGAACGACATTGGATCAAATCATTTTGTTATTACTAAAGTATCAGCAAAAATTACTTATTAACTTAAGAAAATACTATTTAAATTCCGACTTCTAGAAACAACGACGGAATTTTCACATTTTGCTAGATCAACAGTTTAATTTGATTTCAAAATATGCTGTTGCATTCTCAGATATTTAATTAATCTAACAACTTGCAAACATAAATTACACAACCAAAATCGATATTCTAATTGAAATTGAAGCGCGAACTTTGGAAAACTCGTAAGAAATGAATTTTTCATGATAATAGAATAATCTTTTGCAGCTGATTCAAAGACATGTAATAATAAATCGAATGAAAAAAGAAGAACTTTCTAAATGCTAAATTTCGGTGGATTGAACTTTGGAAATTTCAAGTTCAGTATCTTAACTTCTAAATTTCAGCGCGACGAATTAAAAATTATCTCAATTTTATCTTTAAAAAAGAAAAAAAATGCTGAAGATTGACTTTGAATTCAATTCAGCCAAATTGGAACAATTATTAAAATGAAATTGCACACAACAGAAATGAATGAATGGATTTATTGCATGAGGTGAAACATTTTCAAGATAATACATCAAACGAAAAAGACGATATTGCGATATGGAATAGAAAAAAGTGATGTTGAAATTTGCCCTTATCTGTTTCCATTCATACAAATGATTAATTATGAATGCTCACTTCCGGATTATATATTTACTTTTTTTGTTATCGCCTATTTTTAAAAGTTCAGAAAGTTCTTTGCTTTCAAATTCGAATGTTTATTTTAGACATAACAGCAATTTGTGGATAAAAGATTCAAAAAGTTCATTCATTTTAATTTCAGTATTTCAAAAATTCATTCATCGAATTTATTATTTAAACAATCATATCTCAAAGGTCACGTTAAAATTATCGAAAAATTTAAATGTCATCATAAATTATAGATGAAATATTACTGTTGAAACTTGAGATTTTCCATGGAAATCATTTTTTTTTTTTTTTGTATTCTCGAAAGCTTATTTTGTCATTGTAAATTCAAATGAGCAATATCCAAGGATACAAAGGATTGAAGGTCGAGCAGTAGTAATGTTTGTCTGATATGAAAAATTTTATGAGCACTTTCCTTTGTTTTCCGTTGGTTGAACATATTAGGAAGAAAGATAAGAGCATTTTTGGATGTGCTGCAATATCAATTTAGCATTACTTCACCGATGGTCGAGAAGGTTCATTTGACCTTTTAGTTTCATGGACAAAAGCCAAACTTACTGAAAGGAAAAGGATGAAAGTTTGAAGAAAAAGAAAATTGAACAAATGAAAAGGAAAGAAGAGCAGACGTATGGAATAGATGAATTCATATTAAGGATGTCACAAAAGAGAAAGGCCCTATAGAGAGAAGACCGACAATTAACCTTCACATAAATGATTCTTAATGAGGGACAATAAAGTACGAATGTACCAGAATTTTTGATATCAATAAACTGTCAATTGTTATTTACTGTCAACCAAAACATTAATTGTGGAACAAAATACGCTAAAAGTTTCGATATTAGCGCAGTATTGATTTCATTTGAGTTTTATTTGATAAATTACGGGTTAATTAAGAAGCAAGTATTACCATTAAACTTTCTTTTATCTCATTTCAAACAAAACAAAATTTTAAATTAATATTATGGATGAGGATGATATTGGGATGGAAAATCAATTTAGCTAATTAAAATTAGCTAAGGATGATAATTGAAATAAAATGAATATATTAATTTCAGGAATTTAGCAATAAATCGTATCCAAATTCCGCAAGAAATTATTTTCGTCATGTAACAATAAGGCATTCACTTCAATAGATGGAATGTTGTGATATAATTTAAGATTAGACAAAAGTGTAATTCAATTTAAATGCATGCAAAATAAACATTTGCAAAAATTATGATCGACACTGTTTGCCGATAGTGATTACAGTAAGTTGAGAAGAGTTGTGATAAGATTAAAAGAATTAATAGAAGTGATTTGCCAAATTTGTAAAAAATATAAATTTTTGACAAGAAAATTTTGCTATTTACTGCATGCTATGAAAAATTTCTTTCTTTTTTAACATGTAAAAAATTAACTCATTGATAGAAATTGGAATACTACCAGAAAGATTGGACGAAATTTTTCTTACAAAATCATTGATGCGCAAATGATCACCGACTGATCATTAGAGACTTAACCTTCATGATGTAGTACTTTGTTGAATATGTAATGGAGACAACTTTCTTTTCTCACTTTTTCACTATGACATGCATGAGAAATACTAATACTTACGCGCATTAATCAAGTAGTGTGGATTTTTGAAATGACTTTTTTGATGAGAACGAATTCGCTTTTGGTTTAAAAATTGTTAAAACAAGAATGCAAATCGATTTTCGGGTAAAATGTGAAGTCTTAATTATAATTAGAATAAATCAGATTTGCAAAGAAATAATGAAATTAAACAGATAAAATATTAAGATTTTTTGTAAGCGATAGTTTTACTGGAAATGCAGGAGAAGAGAAAGAGAGAGAGAGGGAATGGAAGAAGTAATTGACTATTTTGCTAAATATGAGAACACTTGTAATGGATTTAAGATCAGTAAGGATAATGAAAAATAAAAGTTGTTTTACATCATTCTAAAACAAGAAATACACGAAGAAGAAACTTTTCAGGAGTGATGAAATAGCGGAAAAAGTAATTGTTGTTGTTGTTGTTGTTGTAAGAGGAAATAACAACAGTGAAGTTTGATGACACACGGATTTGGTACTTTTCAAAAGATTTCAACTTAATGGTTCATGTTTGAGGGATAAACGTATTTGTAAATTTTGTAAATTTAATCGCACTGCAAATATCAAAGAAAAAGATCAGAGGGAAGAGAGGAACATAAGTTTTACCACAAACAAACTAATATCAATAATGACCATGATCAGATTATTCCAGCCGATGAAGAAAGGTTCATGAAGAATGAAAGCGTAAAGAGGAGGGGAAGAAAGGAAGAGGAAAAAAGAGGAGGAATAAAGTCTTGAGGTTTTCAATAGATTCTTCATCTAATATTATTATGCGAATCTAATGAAGACTTACTGATACCATCCGATTACACGTTTTCATTGCTTCCTTAATTCTCACTGAAAATCAAAAGCCTCTTATTTTGGCTATTCTCAATTGAATTAACGCTATAATTTATTATGTGCAATGAAGATCATAAGTGAAAAAATATTTTAGTTCAATAGAATTAAATGATAGATTAATTAAATTCAACTTTATGTCAAGTGCTGCAGCTAAAAGTAAATATGAATTCATGAATAAAATGAACTGAAACAAAGTAGATTGCTATTGTAGTTTTCAAACATTACAGCATATGTTTCTTTCGTCTACAGAATCTGTGAGCAAATAGAGAAAAAAATAATTAAGATTGGCCAGCTAAAGTTATGGTGAAAATAGAACGGAAAGGAATGCAATATTTTTGACGCATCTTTCTTTTCACAATTCTTGATAAAAAAATATTGGAATTTAAAAAAAAAAAAATGCAATGGTGAATTAAATCGAAAAATTCATTGATGCAAGTAGATTTTAAAGTACTAAAATTAATAATTAAAATTAGAAAGGTGAAAAACATAAAATTTTAAAATTTAAATTACAATTTTTATGGAGATTTTTATATTTTCATTTGTGTTTTTCGCTTTACAGTTCAACAAATATCAAATCTTATATTTATCATCGGCGGTGATACTTCACTTATGCCTGATTAATTGACTGAGAGTGATGGATAGTGTACGAATATTTCATATCAATAAAATTCAAACGTCATTTTTTTGTAATTATTGGAAATGGTAGATGTGCTCACTTGTGAAAAAGTGATTTGCTGAATTACTCAGTGATACTTTGGGAGTGGAAATTTTTTCGAAGTATTTTTTTTTTTTTTTTTGTTTTTATGACAACGTTGTCATCTTTCCACTAATATATAAAACATTTTTACTGGAAATTTCACTGAAATTTTCTAATCAAATATAGTTAAAAATTATAAAATTTATGAATGAGATGTTATTGGTATGTGGAATTCAATGAAATGGAAATTATTAGATGCGTTGACTTTGATCATAAATCTGCATATTTTTATTAATTTTACAGGGGAAATTACATTGAACGAAAGTTTCATATAAGGAAGACAGGAAAAATGACTGAGGAATAAAAAGAGATCAGCTTTGCGATGACCGAATTTTCCCTCTTTGAAATATTGATAAATTGAATGTATTTATGAACTATTTTAATTTTCACTTATTTTTCAATTTTTTTTTTTTTATTCCTTAAAATCTATTTTCATGATTTTTGGTTAACGAAAATTTATAGCTAAAATGCAGAAATTATTGAAACATTCATATTTACCAATTCTTCCACTGTTGATATTTCAGTAATAAATTTATGAAAAAGAGGACACTTTTATCCATTTCTGAAGAAACTTAAGAGCATCTTAAGAAGCAGAGCCAATGCATTGCTAGACAGCACTAGACGCACTGTTCAATGAAATTAACTAGCTGAAAACTGAGAAGAAAAATCGAAAAATTTTGCACCTCACATGGATTCCAAACATAGGTTTTATGCCATCGAGATGTGCAAATCTAACTCAATACTATATATATTACCTTGTTATGTCTTCCTTACTACCTTTTCATTTGTATAATCACCAGATTAATTGTTTCCAGATTTTTCATTAAATGGAGTTTCTGTAATTTGCAAATTTTGCTGCTAAAGTTGTTTTTTAATTATTTCCTATTGTCTGATGCGGTCCTTGAAAAAACAAGTTTTCGAAAACTTCGGAAGAATGATTTCTTTTATTTCGTGCATCTAATTACTCCAAGTACAATTGAATTACTTATTCAAATCATATGCATACGATTTAACATTGTAGTTCATTTTTATTTAATTCACGGTATAGTTCATTTTTAAAACGATTAAGAATTAATAATAGTGACATGACACTGTTTCATTTCAGTTATTCTGCTCTACAGTTGCGATTATTACTATGAATCAGAAAGAGAAAAATGAAAGTGAGAATGGGAGAGAGAAAACAACGAAATTTGTCAAATCATCAAATTTATCAATTGTTCTCCCTTTATTTTCATTAACATAGTTAACAATCGCTGACCACTCATTCTGATTTTGATTTTGAGCATTTTCAAATATTTTACCAATGAGTATTTTTAAGATTCTGATCCTGTTTAAAATGGTATTTAGCTCAGAAACTACCAAAAGTATCAATTTGCAATAAATCAGCAAGAAACGTTGACAAAATCGCAAATAGTACCCGAGAAATCATTTTACAGTGTTTACTAGCCAATATACTGTATTAAATGACCTGAAGTCACTTACCTTCTTTCTGCTACAAATTAAATTAAATTAAATTGAATTAAAAAATTCATTTCAAAATTTGATAAAATATAAAGAAAAAAGAAAAAAGCTCAGATATGCTCAAGCATATCTGACAGTTGTCTGGAAGATATGATTGATAGCCAGTTTAAACTTCTATGAAAACCTTTTTTTCTCTCTCTCGCTCTCTTTTTTTTGAAATATAAATAGAAATACTTCAACTTATTTAACTAATAACTTTGTTAATTAAATTTAAAAAGAAATAAAATCCGAAACTTTCAATCATTCACTTATCAAAATAATGGCATCATTAAACAATGGGTTACGAAGTTTTGTTTGCGATACTTCCAGGTAACTTTAAGGATGACAAATGAAGCATTTGAATATTCATGGCGCAAATGGTACGAACAATGCAAAAGATTAGTTTGATCAAAAAGACATAAAATTAGAAACCAAATATTTTGATTCATCTTTATAATTTGATTCATTCTTATATACCAATATTCTGAGATATTGGATGAAAGTTTGTGGAGACTGTTGTATCGTCGAACGCATCAACAAACATTCTTCGAAAGGTAAACGTAAGTGATTGAAGGTATGCAAGGAAAATTTTATAGGTCAAGATGAGACCTCTTTAGTTATAAATTAAAGCACGGAAATTGTTTGGACAAATATCATATATTACAATTTTTGAATAACGCTTTTGGTTGCTTCACAAACCTTTTTTTAGAAATTCTAGTATAATTTGGATTGTGTTTGAATTGTAATTGTTTGCTCGTCTTTTTTCCTGCAAAATATGAAATGACTGTTTTAGAAATGACATCATATTGAGCTATTTTGACCTTGGATGGTGAAATCGTCCTTTTTTAGAATTCAGAACTTTGTTCAACAAAAAATCCAACTCTTCCGAATGCTTCAAGTATCACTTAATGAAATTCATTAAAACCGTACCAGTCATTATCACATTAAAGCAAATAATTGTAATTTTCAGGATAAGTTCACTCATCAGATCATCATCATCTGTTTATTTTGATATCGCTTAATCAAAAATAAACATATAAATTGAAAGATGCTAAATTTATTTTCACATGTTAAAAAATAAGCACTTCTGAAACAATCTGAGACAAGCTAATGCAAGAAAACATTTAATGTTAAAAGTTTTGAAAAAAAAAAATGAGAAAAAAAATTGTTTAAAAAAATGAAATTTACACAAATCATTAAAAAAAAAAAGAAAAATTTTATGCTAAAAGTAAAAATTCAAGAAATGATTTCAATCTGTTTGAATTTCGGGAACCTTTATAAATTAAAATTTTTATAGAACATTTTTTCTTGTTCATTTCTAAAATTTTCAACAAATATTTGAATTTCAAAAAAATCACTTTTTTAACAAATTAAAAGTATGGAACAAGCACTTCTGGAAAGAAATGACAATTGGCAATAAATTATGTCTAAAACAGTTGCTAACATTATATTTATGTGATATGGGACAGGTTGTTGCATATTGCTCTTCTGATTAATGAAGCATGATTAATATAAAAGGCATTTTTCCGGAACTAATGGTAGTTGTTCGGTTGTTATGATTGGATAATCGCGGGAAGAGTTCTATCTGATTTGGGTATTTCTGCAGCGTTTCTGATTTATCTTGACTTTTCAATTTTTGGTTGAATACTGGGATTTCTGGAAGAGAATTCTTAAACTGTCTTCGTTATCATTGCTTATCCAGTGCTTGATTGAAATTTTAAATT